>NQII01002276.1:105359-368694 GCA_002778355.1 Clitarchus hookeri | reverse complement strand
GTTGGTGAGTCCCTAGTATCCCGGGGGCAGCCCACAGGGTATTATTAATCGTTTCCTAGTTTGTGACATTGCATAAGAATAAAAACCAGAGGCTCTATCTTCGGAAAAATTTATATATATACACACACGGGATGTTTCTTTGTGCTTCAGGTATCTTAAATATCACCAATATGCAGATAATACGCTACTGTATATGACATGTTCTCCAAATAACTTACTACAGAGTGTGGAAAAAATTAACGAGGATTTTCTTGATAGAATTAAAAAGTTGGGTAGCGAAAACTGTCTTAATATGTACTCATTACAAAAGCTCCCACGTGAAAACTGGAACCGCGCATGCCATTAAAACATCACAAGTTCATCCAATAATCAAAATAAATAATGATTTCATTCCAAAGGTCATCACGGCAAAGATCTTAGGTATGATATACATCTTGTTTCAAATCTAAACTGAGTTAAACATATTTTAGGGTTTGTGCAAACAAGCTACTGCCAGCTAAAGCAACTCCAAAAATTCAAACAAATTCTACCTACAAAATTAAAAAGTTCAGTGATGTGTTTGTTATATCTCCCATAAGTTATTGTTTAGGTATATTTATAGGAATAGAAAAATCTCTCCAGTAGAGAATTCAGAAATTACAGACCGCATGTTACGTTATGACTATGAATAAAAAATATTCAAATTAAGACGTATTGGAATAAGCCGCCAATCGCAAGCGCTAGGCAATTTCAATATATTGCACCATTTGTTTTCCGTTGTAACATTAAACAATATTCTTATTCTGGTGAGGCTTATGTAAACATAACAAATTTAAGAAACTATGGAGAAGTATAAAATTACTTGCATTCATAAACTCCGAGAACAAAAAGTATATAGTTAGTTAATACAATAAAAAGTAATTTCTGCTGCAAAAAATGCATGAAAAAGCTTATTTTGTGCAAAAACATTCCGAAATGAAGACACAATAAAGATAGCTATCAACAGAAGAAATTTTTCTATTATCATGTCACATTTAATTAAAATGATTGTGCAATGCAATGTTTTCGCCACCAGATAGCACTGGTGTCGCAATAAAATGGGTTAATAGCAATTTTCATGAAATAAATATAACTCTACAAAATCTTACGCTTTGTATTGTGTTAGAATATACTTAGAGAAGTAGATGACTACAGTGGAATATAACGAAATATATCTAAATGTTAGTCAATACTCTGTTGTAAAAGTAGATTTTTAAAAACAAATATAGGCAGTATGCAATGCTGCAACAAACATTTAGTTTCCAAACTATTCGCTCTGAGCTTCCCAAGCTCAGTGAAATAAGCATTAGTTATACGTTAGGTGCATATGATTTTTAAGTTGGTATCTTAGAAATTGTATGAGGAAGTGCGCCACATAGATTGAGTGTGTTTACGTTAGTGGAGATTCGCATTTCGGCTGGCCTTCTCACACGTTTGTAATTGTATTTAACTCTTTACGTGCAATGCGTACATATATTTTAAGACTTTTATTCATAACTACATTGTTAAAACTTTCTGGCGACCGAGCTACCCCAGCTGCTAGAAGATGTGTAGAAAGTTGTGATTCACCTGCCCGTCTAAATGGAAGGATAAAAGGTACAATAACTTGTCCATGGACGATGCCTGCAAACTGTTGTGTTGACGTGTGGCTAACACTACACTAGGATTTTCTTCTGCCCACATGTCACTGTTGTGTGTATTGAAATAACCATCTCTCGTAAAGCACACTTTGTATGTGAACAAAACACACGTTGCAAACTCTGGCTCGGCAATGCACTGCTGCATAAACCACTGTGAAAACCAAATACTGGGCTCAAAGTAAGCTGGTCCAAGTGCCTATACCTTTTGCACGTGGAATGTATGCAATAAGTGCTGATGGAGTACTCTCCACACAAAGGTATGGCTGACGTCCATATCGTGAGCGATCGCACGTGTGCTTTTGGAATGGTTTGCGTCAACTCTGTCCAATACATCCTCTTCAAAATGGGGCGTACGAACACCTCTTGCCCTGAAGCCCTCGTGCGGTGGATTTAAGGTCCCATACTCGTGCAGTCGCTGGTGTAGTATCTGGAACAGTGTGTGATGTGGCTGCCGTCTATTGGTGAAGCGTTCCTGATAACGTACCCACAGTCTCTAGCTTCCCTGTACTGCATATGCATATCCGCCAGTTATGACAATGAATAAGCGTCCACGACTATTCCAGTATACGATGCGCAGTCACGGTGAACACACAACAACTGTTTCGACTCAGGCCGCGACAACGACACAGGTCTGTGTATTGTAATGTGGTGATGGAAAGACATAACGAATTGCGCACAGCACATGCTGTCCAGTGCGGCTCTCAGAGCTTTTGATACTGCCTACCTCTTTGGGACAGAGGCGAGGCTCTGTAACCATCTCTCGAGATATGATACGTGCGCAGCGGAATGCCTGCCTCCCAGGTGCGCGGAACTATTTTACAGCGACGCATGTTGTCTCAATGGAGCGTCTCCGGACACCCGTTCTCTGAGGAAAGCTGTTCCTCATTACCTCATTACATTACTTATCACTCCTAGAAGTTTGTCGTAATGACCATGTGAAATATTATATAAAGGTTGTCACCGAATAATGTGTAAAGCTGTTTGTCAAATTGTAAGGATGTTTATACGTGTTAAATGATATAGCACACTTATAGTGGCAGCAGCTAGGAAATACTTGAAAATCGACACACAAGTTGCATTCTGTGAGGTTCGCAACTTGCGTTGAAATAGTGACAATTGGCGTGTCTCGCGACATCTACCCCATTCACTCGGTCTGCTCTCTTGGCCCCTCTGCGTGTAATACGAGTTAGATCCCACAGTAGTTCAGTTTACCCACCTGTGAGCGGCAGTACTTAGGTTTGTTCATATCGCGATAGAGCGACATAACAAAATGAATAATTACACATTCGACGAATTGACAGGCATGCATCTCTGCTATGATGCAGCTAACTTAAACGCACTCGCAGCTAGGCTGCTTTATGCAGAGCACTTTCCTCGATGCAACTTATCATGCCAAGTGGTGTTTAAAAAAGGGGACCATCGCATCTGTGAGACAGGGATGGTGAAAGTAGGTAAACCAACACAGGCATAACCACTTCATGCACTAATCTATAACACAGGTAATGACGTGCATGTGAATGATTTGTTACAGATTGGGCACTGTGAAGAAGACTGACATCGTCGTGTGACACCATCAGTTTGAAGATGAAGTGTTAATGCATGTCGAAGAGGATCTGTGTACGAGCATGCGCAGCATTTCAGTTCAACTCGGTGTGTTGGGCATGTCATTTTGGCGTGTGTGGCACTAGCGTGGACCCATACCGCAATCAAAAGGTCCAAAAGTTTATCCCACAAGACTACGAACCACGAGTCCGATACTGCCAATAGTATATTTAAAAATGTCAACATGTGCCCGATTTTATTCATTGGGCATTTACAGTGACACAACAACATTCACTGAGGAGGGTATTTTCAACTCAAAAAACATATGCAGGGCAAATGCAAATGTACATGCTATCTACAAACACAGGGGTCAAGACAAGCTTAAAGGCAATGTGTGGGCGGGTATTTTTGACAACTACTGGGCCGTATATCTTGCCATATCGATTAAACCAAAACAATTACCACATATTTTTTTCAGGAAGTGTTACCCGAACTTCTAGACGATGTTCCACTTTATGTACGATTGAACATGTGGTTGCAACATGATGGTGTTCCTGCATTTTATTGTTTGCGAGCTTGAAACCATTTGAATGACGAATACCCTCAATGGTGGATAGGGTGTGGCGGACCAGTTGTTTGGCCTTCACAATCACCGGATTTGAATATGGTAGACTTTTTCTTCTGCGGTTGCATGAAAGTTCTCATTTACAGCACAGATGTTGAAACGGAGAAGGATCTGATCGCGAGAATCACTGCGCCTGCTCAAGAAATACAAACAAATCGAGGCATTTTCTTATGGCTTCCTACTAGTTAATATCCTGCTTTAATAATAATTAAAATTATTTTATTATATACATTTTTATATAAAATGCCCCCATCCTACTTCTGACACCAGTTTTTGCAATATTCTCAACAGTAAGTGGGATACACCAGGTTCGTTAAGGGATGGAGGTCTTTATTAAATAAAAGAGTAAATCATAACTTCCTAACTTATGAAAAAAATAACAACAAACAAAATACTCTCATTTCAAAATCTCACATTAACTTGATGTCTCTTGCTATTTACAATTAATAGGTTCCAATCAGTACAATTTACAATTACATCAAAATAATTAATGTAATGAAATAACTTAAATCAGTCATAATAGACAGTGGATCTAAGCCAAATTATTTAATTTATAAATTACATGTCAACATTTGACAGTTCCAATATTATCAATAAAGTCCGTATCACATGTCCACACTGTCCCACATCAGTGTAGTCCATGTTCCAACAGTACGCAATTTTCTAGAGTTCTCCAGGGGCCCTCACACAAATTAGCCTTCACTCGTCAGGTATCACGCCCTTTCGTCCACTCACACCACAAACACCTTGTCTGCCATCGCTTCGTAATCTCCCGTCGTCGTCCATCCCCTTCGCCGATGTCTCTAACTGCAACATGCATCACTCTTTTACCACACTCAGCCAACTGGTTTGCACAGAAAGACTGCCGGCCCAGAAAATTTCTCTAAATACCTCATTGTGCCAAGGGTCCTAGTTTCGAGAATAGTCATGAGCATCAGGGGATGGGGTTGTGATGCCAGCCAGGTTACTGCTGTCAATCATTCCCCCCAACTGCGGTGCGAGCGACAGGGCAGCGAGTAGGTCTGCGTGGGGGAGGGTAGGGTCGAAGTGGGTCACCCTCCACAAAGCCGACCACGAATGAAGCTCGCGTCTAGTGCTAGCATCAATGCGTGGCACTCCCCCTCCTTAAGTCTGTTCATAGCGAACAGAGTCACCAACATTAGGACCTTCGTACAGCGCCAGTCGGTTGGTGTGGACAACCTTAGGCTTCAACCGAAAGCCCTGTCGACAAATCCGATAGACCATATAATTTATCTGTTTCAGGATCCTGTATGAGCCTTCCGACATTTTTGTAGCTTTGGGAGATATCACTTCAGCCTCTGAGGGTTGTGCAACCACTCCAGCTGTCCTTCTTGAAAAGTCTCTTCAGGCATTCTCCATTCATATCGTGTTTTCATTCTGTCACTATTAATTTTCAGATGCCTCCTGGCAAAAACACATGAATGTCGACTAACTTTTGACATAGTTTAATGTCATATTCTGGGGTGGCAGCTTCTTCTTCCACTGGACGTCCAAACAGGTCACCAGGGAGGCGGAGCATTCTCCCAAATAGCATCCTTTACAGTGTTACCCTTCGAGACTCGTGGACTACCGAATGATATGCCAGGACAAATAAGGGTAACTTGGAGTCCTAATATTTCTGGTTGTCTTCTACGAACATTGTCAGATACTGTTCCAGGGTACGATTTAGCCTCTCGACCATCCCATCCAACTGAGGATGTAATGCTGTGGTACGGATTTTCTTCATTCCTAAAATCCTTGTTACCTCTTGGAAAGAGTTGCTTCAAAATTTCGTCCTTAATGAGAATAAAGTTCAAGCGGCACTCCAAACTTGGATAGTACATGATCTGTAAGTGCATCAGCTACTGTGCCAGCCTCTTTGTTTGGCAACAGTATAACTTCGGGCCAGTTTGTGAAATATTCTTGTGCTACCAGAAGGTACGGATTCCCCCTCTCGGTGACTGGTGTGGTCCGAGAATGTACACTGCCATCCTCTCAAATGGGGCCCCAATATTGTATTTCTGAAGGGAATCTTGTCCCTTAACCCTCGGACCCTTCCTCATGGTACATGCATCACACAGACAGCGCCACTTCTCAACATCCTCCCGACAATGCAACCAATATAATTTCATTCTAACTCTGTCGAGGATCTTATTTACACCGAAGTGACCACCTGCTGCTGTGTTGTGCAGTTCTGTTAGCACTTCTGGGATTTTGCACTCTAGTAGGACCAACTGTAAATTACTTTGTTTGTCATCACTACTTCCCAGTTTCTGTAAAGCATGCCACCATACTTTAGAAAAAGGTAATTCTACTGTGCCCAGTATGCCTTTACTCTCAGGCCTAGACTGGACATTTCCTCCCATCTTGGTCGATGCCCGGCTTACTTCCACTCCAATAATGGACGCAAGGTGGGGTGGGGGGGTCACTTAGATGATCATTTCTTATGTCCTTATCGTCCCATGTAGGTGACACAATGCAAGATACAGGGCCTTGAATTCTTGTCTTTCTTGATTTCCACGATACGCCATCTTTTTCTTTCTGGTGTTCACAATGACGATAGAATGGTTCGCATGGTCTCCTGCATTGCTGTGAAGGCGTCCAGACATGTGATTTATTTCAAAGTAATAATCTTGCAGGTGCTGTATCCACCAGGCTATTTGACATTCGGACTACTTGAAATTTAGCAGCCAACATAATGAAGCATGGTCAGTTCTTAGGATGAAGTGTCTGGCATAAATATGTGGGTGAAAATGTGCAATTGCCTTCACCACTGCCAGAGGCTCTGTGTGTGTAGCACCTTACTGAAGTATTCCAATGGCCTCTCCTTGCCATCCTGAATATGAGATAACACAGCCCCGATACCTACATCACCAGCATCAGTATCCAAAATGAATTCATCTTCTCTACTTGGGAAACCCAGTACTGTGAGAGATATCAGCATTTCCATTAGTCTATTAAAAGCAATTTCGCACTCCAGGGTCCAATTATATTTTCTTTTTGGATCAGTCAATTCATGCAGTCTTGGCGATCGTGGCGAACCAAGGCACAAATCGTTGGTAGAAAGCACAGAAGTCCAGTAAACTTCACATTTCAGTTTAAACATTTGATATAGGCCTATTTCTTATTTTTCTGGTCTTCTCGGGGTCTGTTTCAAGCCCATGGCCAAGAAATTAATTTTCTTTTGGAAAAGGTGGTATTTCTTAGGAACATATTTCAGGTTGGCTGCAGGAACTTTGTGTAACACAGAATCTAGGCGTATCAAGTGCTCTTCAAATGTTCTTCCTTATTTATTAAGAAAAATAATTACAAAAACATACTCTCATCTTAATATCTCACACTAAATTGATATATTATGCTATTGACATTAATTGATTCCAATCAGTACAATTTACAATTACCTCAAAAAAATTAATCTAATTAAATAACTGAAAGCAGTCGTGATAGACAGTGTATCTAAACATAATGAATTACTTTTTAAATTATATGTCCACATTTGACATTTGCAATATATACAACAAAGTCCATATCGCATGTTTACACAGTCCCACCTATGTTTAGTCCAGATCCCAGCAGTCCGCAATGTTCTAGAGTTCTCCGAGCGCCCTCACGCACAGTAGCCTTCACTCGTCGGGTATTACGCCCTCTTATCTATTCACACCACAAGCGCTTCGTCCGCCTTCACCCCATAATCTCCCGTTGTCGTCCAACCCTTCGCCGATGTCTCTCGCTGTACCACACGTCGGTTAATTACCTCACTCAGTAAATTTACTTCCACAGAAATATTTCCGACCCTTGGACTGCTGCAATATTTATAGGGTCGTATCCCATCGTACAGAAATTGCTTTCAATGCTATATTGCGCCGAGGGTACTAGTTCCCAGAATATTCTTGCACATACTCTAAACTCGTTGGTTTCTCCAGTAGGGTGAGGAGAAGGTGTTGTAAAGACATCCAGATCACTGCTGTCAATCATGCTGCCATGCGAGTGATTGTAGAGCGAGCAGGTCTGCCTGGGGGAGAGGAGGGTCAAGGTTAGTCATCCCCACAGAGCCGGACAGCACATGGAGATCGTGTCTAGTGCGAGCGTCAGCATGTAACAATATATATATAGGTGGAGAATTAAAAATTAACACCACTAAAGCGGTGATGGAGAAACACAGTGTGTGCATGTGGCACTGATAGAGGGCAGTACATGCAATGATTATGAGTACTGTGCTGTTCACATAGTAGGAACCGCGTACAAGGCATAACACAGTTAAGCCCAATACAACTGTAGTTGACTCGGTGTAAGAGTAATCTATTATTTCAAGCATAGACCTGCATTTAGTAAGCATTATAGACATGCAACAACAACATATACGATCACACTTCCTGCAATTGATGGACTTTTATCAAGGTCGTATTGTGAGCCTGAGGGAGACATGATGGTCCTTCCGAGGAATTGCCCAACGTGTAGGTCGTGAAGTGTCTGCTGTCTATGATTGGTGGTACCGGTGGTCCAGCAATGGCGCACATGCTCGTCAACCTGGTTCCGGACTACAGTGGCATACATATTCCCGCCTGGACAACAGCATCAGACGAGCAGCCATTGCTGATCACACGGCGACCGCCGCACATATTAGGACCACTGTTGTACCCAGGGTGTCAGTTAGGACCATCACCAACCATTTGCTGGACGCTGGGTTATGATCATGGGTGCCGCTCGCTGGACTACGATCATGGGTGGATAACACATTATACAGTGGAATGGGGCACATCATTTCTGTGCGCAAAGGTGCGGGTATTTGTTGACGGGTTTTCCTCCACAATGTATAGTACTTCTTCCACTTGGAGTAAGGACATTCCTCGGGTGACCAGATCCTTCTCGTGCTGTAAACATGCCTGTTTCATGCAGTCTCTGAGTGACAGTTGTGAATTTCTTCTGATAAGGTTGCCATGTACGCTGGAATCCTCTCATGGTATAATCGTACATCAGATCGTGCATTACCTTTAACTTCACGGTAAAACAGAACCATGCTTGTCATTTCTGAGTTCGTATACTTCGCCATATCGACTAGTGGTAGAATGCATGCAATGTGCAGTGAAATGTGGGTTGTTAATCTACAGTCCTCTCCTCTTACGGAGGGGAACTACAGTACTGATAATGAGAGTGAGCGAAAACAATGACGCACACCAATATTCAACGCCTTTTATAATCTCCAGTCAGACAAAGGGAACTTGTCCTGTAACATACTTATTTGTAGAAATAACGGTGGAAACGCCCCTTTCAGCATTATGAGGTTGGGTTACATGTGCACGACATTCACTTTATTATTTATTACGGTTTAAATAATGAGTAACAATTACTTTTTGTACCACAGGCAGTTTCTTAAATATGACAATAAATGATAATTTATTTTTTCTAAAACTTTGGAAGTGTCTACTGCTCTTGCTATTTAACGTGGACCACAGATTGTCGTCTCAATCTTTATATTTCTATGTCAGGAATAACCTATCAAAATTTGTCGTTACATAGAATGTTGCAAGTAACACTGACAAACTTTGGCTGGTCATTCCTCATATAAAATAGATAGAAAAATAAATAGCCTATTCGAGGTGAAGCGAGCACTTTTTAATGCCGTCCCCACAGGCATAATAACAGGAAAAATCTATTTTTAACTTGGTTTCAGGCGTTACTTTTTTTAAATACTGTGTTCATTAGTCACGTGGATTTTTATATTAACAGTTGGCGACAGAATAGAAATAAGCTGAAAGGAACTTTTAGAAAGGCCTTGCAAATTGTTCACTTTACCGTGAACAGCCTATACGTCTATTTCCAAGGGGTGTAACCACCTTTGAATGTGCAGCTGAGGCAGATATTTTTTTGCTAGTAACACAGCCAGAATTAAAGATAAATACCTGAGTTTATGGATAGTGAATTATTGAACGACGAAGTACAAATCATTAAAAACTGAGTGCTGATACGAACCCGCTTCACAAAAAAGGATGAGTTGGAATCCTATTTGTGCATTTAAAACCGTTGGTGTCCGAAATTTTCTGGTGTGTTCTGCGGATTACTAATATATTGTATAGAGTAAACAAAAAGGACACCTGGTGTTTTTATGCTAATTAAAGCATAATTAAATATACATTTCGAGTGTTGGATCGTAATGGATTAATTTTTCCAAAATGGCACATTTAAGGAAAAAAACACAAGGGTCCCTTTTTTTAGTGTGCCTTCCGAAGGAAATCACTTTCTTGTCTGTGTGTATGTGTGTGTTTAGGTGTGTGTCTGTGTGTATCTGTATGTGTCCACCTAAAAACTTTTGAACAGGTAACAGAATTTCTCCAAATTCGGTAGGTACATATATAGTCATTAGTGAGGACATCTGACTTTTATAGTTTTCGGCCATGCCGGGTGTTTACTTCCAAAATGGCAGACAGTTTAATATTTAGGGTGTTATGTTTTATCTCGGCAACCATTTAAGCTATTTAAACCAAATGTGTATTTTGACAGTGCAACATGTAAGCATTTAATCTGGAAATGGATATTGTTGTTAGTCCCCAATTTTGGACGACAGCACATAAAAAATAAAGAAACTTTTATGTTACGGAAATTACTTAACCGATTTCATAAAATTTGACGCAAAAGTAATACTGTGATAGGCCATGTTAACATATGCTATTTACATGGATTATTCAGTTATTTTCAAAATGGCACACACATAGAAATTTTAGATTCTTTTGCTACATCCACAAAACCGTTTGAGTAATTTGGAATAAATTTGGTATGCTTATAGTGTCTGTTACATACACCAAATCTGCCAGTACATAGACAATTTTATTCGCCAATTTATAAGATAGCCTCATATCAAAAATAATTTTTTGTCTTACATGTCTTGAAAAAACTAACCGATTCCTAACTAATGTTGGCAATTAACTAGTACTTTAGTTCGCCATATAAACTGGCATGTTCTAACTGTGTCAGAAACTTATTTTTAAAATGGCAGCCATATAAACATGTAATCAATTTCAGCTGAACGTTGTACCCTGGCAGGTAGTAATGTATATGTAGTATATAAACCTGTGTTTTATATGATTAGACAAATCACATAAGTAATCGAAATTATAATAATTTTAATAAAATATTTAAATTATAATTTAAAACAATTTCAATGATGAGTCTATATATGATAAATTTAAACATTTAAATATCCATCAGAATTTGAGTGTAAATTTTATTAATTGTTTTAATTTTCAACCAAAATTTATTTTAGTCACATATTGTATGAACAGTAATTTTAATGAAAAATTGTTTGGAAAGTAGGTTTTTAACTAAGCCTTGTTGTTTATATTTATTTTTAAATGCATATTTTAATCAAACATAAAGAGTTACTCCTAGACTACACAGAAAAATGTTCAAATAAATAACTAAAAGTGTTTTATTATAATTTAAAATTAATTGTGAAATTGAGATATTTCAACTTCTCAAGGCTTAATTTTGAACATATAAATTCCTTTGCGTTAATAATACATACAACTTTAATCTAAATCTCCTTTTAGTTCGGTCGATGATGGGATAAAGAGCTAGTCTCACTCGACGTAAATTATCTGACTTTCCTTGTCAGTTAAAGAAACATCAATGATCTTAGGTAATAAAGAATGTTGAACTATGAAACAATTCTAATACATCGCATGTATATTTATATTCACGTACGGCTTTTGAGATCGCTTTCAAAGACCAAAGACAAATTCAATAGTATACATTTAGTCAGCGCATCAAATAAGGATTTTATTCGTACAATATGCTTTCAGTATTGTTACTCAAATATTAAACAAGAATGTATGTGGTGTGTTAAGAAATGCTAACTCTATTGAGCTAATTCCCTAAAATAGGGTTTTGGGGTTACGTAATTCATTTAATAATCCTTTATTTAGCTGAAGATGAATCTCCCCAAGAGTAAAAATTTCCTTAATATTAATTTATATTCTAATAACACAGGCGAACTCTTCGTTTTGGATTACTGAACATTTATGTTAATAAACTCGAATTTAATATATTTTGCAAACTAATGTGATATAATTTTAAAAAATTATAATTTTAATGTACAGCATTATTGCACTTTTACAAAATTTGTGTACATTTGCATTAAAGGAAATTTTCTTTATGAACCCTAGTCAATGCAATGTCAGAAAAAATACATTTTTTTTTTAATGTATAAAAATTTTATTTCAAAAAGTTATATACAACTTTCACCACGCTACTCTTAAATCGAATATGGAAAAGTTAAATTTCCATGTTTCATTTCAACCACTCACATAAACAATTTTTTTTTTTTTTTTTTTTTTTTTTGTTAAAACGTAAATTATTATGACCAACTACCGCTCGTTAGATGGCTTGAATAAGTCGTTAACATACAGGTAGTAGCCGTACATACACTTTAATTTTCATTATACAGTTTCAGTACTCAGCGACATGTTTTAAATCGACAGCTGGAAAACCTCGCCAAATGTAATATTTTAACTCTATTCATGAGAAAATTGTTTTGCAGCAGAGAAATATTTCGGAGGCGGTAAGTTTAAAATGCTTAAAATACGATTCTGTTATGTTTAGGGATCTCGGTTCAGTGTACATTGGCGATTCTGTTCACAACTGAGTTTTTCCCCTTTGAAAAAATTCGTTTCCTATGAGAATTCTTAAAACAATGCAAAATTATTTATCATGTAAGTATAAATTTTATTAACTTAAGTTGTCGTTAGAACATGGGGAATATTGGGGATAACTGCTATCAGAGTGTAAATGGAAATTTAACTGCCAAATATATAGAATTGAAAATTACTATTTATTCTAAATATATTCATAGGGTCTGGTGTTTTATTGAGATTAATGTCTTAGTATGTTGCCTGTATATTTCGTTCACCTTTAAACTTGGATAAGTTTTCCACTAATCCCTCATTGTTCGAATATATCTGCCACAAAGAAACCCATAACCCTAAGGAAGGCGGGAGGTTAGGGGACTATTGGTGATTCGTTGCTGCAGTTCAACTTTTAGCAGTGTTTCTTATTGGTGGACTACGTGTGAAAGGAAAACATGTAAAGCCTTAAATAAAACGCTCTTAAATATAAAAATTACAAATTTCAGATAACTATTAAGAGAACTTCACATACAATTTAGAAAATATTTCCTATAAAATATGTTAACTGGTTTTTGTGACTATAAATATGATTTGCAGATGTTATGGAAAAATCGTAGGATAAAATTAATCTCTGATGCAACGATATTTCGCAATAACGCAGCCTTTAAGGGCACAAAGACGCATGTACGCTCGTACGAACACATACAGGACCCACTCTCCAACGAAAGTGTAGAAAGGATATTTTAAAAAACTTGCAAATCACAAAATTAACTTTTCCTAAAGTATTTTATTTTCTATTTTCCTTCTGACACTAGTTGAGTCAAGAAAATAATTCTCGCCTTTAATAATATCGCAAAATATTTTTAACTTTGTCAGCAAGACAAAACATTAAAATAAATTCGTTACAGTGTGGAGGAATTAATACAGGTTACTGCGAACAGTGTAAGCATTATATATTTATATGACAGCCAATGTGTCGTAACGTACCATACACAAAACCAACGATTTCACATATATAAAAGCCTGTATCAGCTGATGCATGAGCTAGTGAACAAGCTACTGGCAGTTCTGGTGGCGCTGTTTACGCTCAAGAGACCATGGAGAAATAAGCGGACAGGAAAGAGTTCGTAGGCGAATCATTAATTTATTTGATTTCATGTGGTCAGGGAGGACAGTTTTTAGTATAAAAAATTAACATCTTACTAATATAGTAAGGTATACTGTTTCAAATAAAATTCAACTTAAACTGTGCGTGTTTACTCCGCTATGTGAAATGGTCGTTGTTTTTTTATTTTCTGATCCGCGTCGTCAATGTCGCTACGCCAGAAGTGGTAACAGATGCCACGTGCGAGTGTTTCCATTTATTATAAGAAATGAGTATGTGCTGTGTTGAGTGTATTAAAAAAGTAAATTATTTTTTATCTGTTCTAGAAAAATAATTAATCTGTTGTCTTATGAAGTAACAGAGATAACCATACGACGAGAAATGAAAACAGTTGTGTTCCGGGATTTTCAATATGTATGCCATATTAAGTAAATAACTTATATCGAAAGAATTGTAAGGTAAATTCAGATCTACACAAGAGACACCATATGCGCATGGGGCACTGATAAAGAGCAGTATACGCAATGACTAACAGTGCTGTGCTGTGGACAGAGTAGGAACTGCATACTAGGCATAACACCGCTTAGCTCAATACGACTGTAGTTGACTTCGTGAAAGAGTAGCATGTGTGTAGTATGCGTCGTAGACATTCCACGACGGCATAGACGACAGTTCCTGGGTTGTCATTCGTGTTTGCTCAGTAACACATACTGTAAAGTTTTGTCCATGGAAAAAAAAATATATTAACTGCAGTAATTTGCCATGGTTTAAATTTACAAATAAGCGTACATGTAACAGCTGCCTACGAGATCAGCTTAGCTTTTGCTCGCGAAAACACCTGGAAACTGAGGTCGGCCCTCGTGGTCATCTCGANTATTTTTAATCAAATATTACAATGGAAGTTGCGTCTCGTCCTCCTCAGTGGAAACAAAGCAGCGCCAGCGAGAGTTGAGTAAGTAATTTACTGTAAGTTAATTGACCATGAGATAAACATAATACACTTTATTAACACGTAAAACACTTTGAACGATATTTATCGTATATAGTTGCAACAGCAGTCTTTGTAGGTTACTTATTGTTTGATGGAATGTTGCATGAGTATTTAGTATTCTCGCCAACAGATGTCACGCAACTAAAATAACTACAAATATAAATAATTAACGATATTGTGGCACAGGTTATTTAGAGTGCCTTTTTTCAATTGAATCTATCTTTTCAGGTACGTATTAACATTTGTATGGATATAATAACAGAATGAACCCACAACTCTCTTGCCAGAAGTGAGAGAAGAGCGCAGAATAGCCCTAGGCTACACTGAGGAACAAATGGATATTNGAAATGGCCGCTGCTGGACTCACAACTCTCTTGCCAGAAGTGAGAGAAGAGCGCAGAATAGCCCTAGGCTACACTGAGGAACAAATGGATATTTATTTATCCGAATTCGAGCCCGAAGATTTCGAGGCACTTNTTTATTTATCCGAATTCGAGCCCGAAGATTTCGAGGCACTTAATAATTTCCACCTAAAAGGCCTGGCCAAGTTGGCAAGACAGAGAGAGAGACGGGCTGCGCGCTTAGCTGCTTCACCTACACCACAACAGCTCCCAACACCACTGCANTGGCAAGACAGAGAGAGAGACGGGCTGCGCGCTTAGCTGCTTCACCTACACCACAACAGCTCCCAACACCACTGCAACAGCTTATAAATTCCACATTGTCAAGCGAAACTGCAGAAAGAANCCTACACCACAACAGCTCCCAACACCACTGCAACAGCTTATAAATTCCACATTGTCAAGCGAAACTGCAGAAAGAATTGAAATGGAAACTGAACCTTTCACTGTGGTATCTCCAAGGAAAGGCAGGGAAAACCAGGGCGACAACAAGCGCCTTCGTACGTCGCCCCCAGTGGCGACACAACCATTACCGGTTTCAAACCGGTTTAGCCAGCTGCCGGAAGTCCCAGACGGATCTTCCCAAAAAACACCCANACCGGTTTCAAACCGGTTTAGCCAGCTGCCGGAAGTCCCAGACGGATCTTCCCAAAAAACACCCAGCCCCTCAGGCACCCCCCCTGCCAGCACACAGCCGCAGGTCGGAACAAACAAGCTCCCAACAAAACAAGTATACAGGATCGTAGTTCCTGGACTCGAAAACTACACATCAGTAGTGCGACTGATAACTAACATCTCTAAAACCGGCATCACTATTTCCATCCCTCGTGGAGGAAATAAAATTAACTTAGCAACAAGCGAATTAGAACATTTTCAAAAGGCGCAGGAAGCATTAAGAGCCTCAGCTATAGGCTCTTACACTTTCTGCCTTAAATCTGGCCAGCACCAAAAAGTGGTTTTTGACCTCCCGTCTACCACAAACTCTCTAGATATTCACTCGGAATTAACCGACCTCGGCTATGACGTTAAAAATATAACACAATTTTGCAAGAGCATCCCAGATCCCAGCGATCCCACGAACTTAGAGAAACACAAGCTGCAGCCNAAAATATAACACAATTTTGCAAGAGCATCCCAGATCCCAGCGATCCCACGAACTTAGAGAAACACAAGCTGCAGCCTCAACACTTCTTTTGCATCACGGCCGCTCAAGATAAAAACCTGCCACCCCTAATCTCACTAAACAGGCTCAACTTCACAGTGGTACACCCACGATTATACAAGAAGCGGCCGCAAGACCTATCTAGGTGTAGCAACTGCATGGCCTTAGGCCATACCCACAATTATTGTTATATGCAGACAGTCTGCCCACAATGCTCAGGGCCACACAACTTAGGTATCTGCCCTAACCTAGAGAACATACCTATATGCTGTAACNAGTCTGCCCACAATGCTCAGGGCCACACAACTTAGGTATCTGCCCTAACCTAGAGAACATACCTATATGCTGTAACTGCCACGGCGCACATCAGTCCAGTTCAAAAATCTGCCCTAAATTTCTCGAAGCAGTGCAGACCCGCCAAATTCAGGCAGAAAAACAAAAAGCTAGATTAGAACTCAGATCTAAGCCAATCCCAGCGCCGGCTAGGGACCTGGCGAAATACCAAAAAATCTCAAACGCACAAANTTAGAACTCAGATCTAAGCCAATCCCAGCGCCGGCTAGGGACCTGGCGAAATACCAAAAAATCTCAAACGCACAAAACCTGCCCAGAAGCCGATCGTACGCGCAGGCGTCGATCGGCCTTCACCAGCCAGCGGCCACAGCTGACACACACCCACTACCCTTGGAAACACCCGAGAAACCCGCACCGCGCCCACCCGGCTTCCAGCCTCGTAAACCATCACCCCAAAATGCTCCAGGAGGGCTGGGAGAGACACTGTCGGACCTGGGATCGCTTATGCGATTCCTGGCCGAGTGTAACTTCGCGGCAATCTTGGCGCATTTCCAACCTTACATGGCAAGATGCCAATCGATTAATAACCCGCAGGACAAAACCTTTCTTCTTCTGGAAGCTTTAAGCACCTTTCCACAGGTCTAGTAATTATTTTTTCCTTCATCTGTTTCCGGAAACTCCTGTCATTTTTACAACAATTACACAAACTCTAACGAGCGAGTGAAACGCGAACATAACCGACTTTAGCAGTTTGCAAGCTTACTTAAAAATTATTTTGACCCTTAAGGACTTAATTTAAAAACATTTAAACTTCAAGGAAATGCTTTTAAAAGATCAATTAATAATTCTACACTTCGTAGAAACTTTTTTCAAAATTATCGATTTTTACAAAATCCTTCAGTTAACCTCTAAATAGGCATATATTTCAATTCTAAGTTTTAAAACACNGCAAAGCTTACTTAAAAAATTATTTTGACCCTTAAGGACTTAATTTAAAAACATTTAAACTTCAAGGAAATGCTTTCAAAAGATCAATTAATAATTCTACACTTCGTAGAAACTTTTTTCATTTAATAGCTAAAAATGTTTTAGGAAGTCAAAACCTCTAAATAGGCATATATTTCAATTCTAAGTTTTAAAACACTTTTAATACATAATAAGGCTTCGATCTACCCAACTCGCGACATCCTACAAACAACTTTTATTTTTCCGATAAAAACTCAAAAATCTCCAGGTCTCTCGTGCATCACACGAGAGAGTGGCCATCTTGTGGCGACAGCAGAGGCCTCGCAATAGGCGGGACCTCTCGGCCAATCACAGAGCTCCAGCTTCGTGAACCAAAATCTCCCTATCTTGTCCGCTCTTCAAGCGTTTTTCACAAACTTTAAATAATAATTATAGTAAAAACTTATCAAAAACATAAAATTAAATGTTTTTAAATAATAAAATGCGCCCTCCGCGCATTTTACGTATACTTTACCGTCTTAAACGAAGTTTCTTGTTACCTACACTCATCGCTCGTCGGAGACACAAAAATACTTAAACTAAATACATCTTCAATGTATTTACAACCAAATTTCAACAGAAATCCTCTTACTCTCAAACCTGATACCTTTTCGTGTCACAAACTTACAAACTTTACTTAACTTAACTAAACTTTGGCACTTAAAATAAACTTTAATTCTTANCTTTACCGTCTTAAACGAAGTTTCTTGTTACCTACACTCATCGCTCGTCGGAGACACAAAAATACTTAAACTAAATGCATCTTCAATGTATTTACAACCAAATTTCAACAGAAATCCTCTTACTCTCAAACCTGATAACTTTTCGTGTCACGAACTTACAAACTTTACTTAACTTAACTAAACTTTGGCACTTAAAATAAACTTTAATTCTCATTGCAAAAAGAAAAAACCTGTAACTTTTCAAAATTTCTTGTATTATTTTAACAATCCCCCACTTTAACGTCAAACCCAACTAAAGTAAAATCACAACCCAGGCAGAGCTGCCTCCCTCCTCTACTCCTGTACAGGCAGGGGAAGTGGAGGGAAATAATTTTAAAACACCTGAGCCTTTCTGGGGAAACTCAGTCGGCTCATAAAGTAAATGTTAGCTGCAGAGGGCAACCTCTGTAACTACAGTTTGGAANCTTTCTGGGGAAACTCAGTCGGCTCATAAAGTAAATGTTAGCTGCAGAGGGCAACCTCTGTAACTACAGTTTGGAAAGGTGCAGGGAGTTGGGAGGGGGCCAATCTAGCTCCTTCCTAATCTCTCTGTGTGTTTGGTGACAACCCCATTGGGTGGTAATGGGCCCCTCACGGGGCCTGATCTACCCCCGCTCTGAGCTTCGGCAGTGATAGAAATGGCGGTGGCGGATTAATATGTGTGATTTACCTAAATGTATTGATTATTCAACCATTTCCACCCTAAATTAGATTTTGTTTATCAGTAGAACACAAAGAATCATGCTTGTTGCCAAGTCGTGTTCACTATATTGTTTCAGTGCACACTGCAAACAGTTTATTCTCGCTGTCAACTGGCAACATTGTCGATCCTCATGTGTTTACCTCGATAAACAGTGCTTACATGCAACACAGCACCATCTTGAATTCTTTTGTACATGAAAACCTGAATGTATATATTGGAAACCATATATACGGGTTTTGGTACCACCAACAGTAAACTCCTTTACAAGTATGACTTTGTAAACCAACTACCCTCATAAAAATCTAAAAAACGATCAATTAAAAAAAAACATTAGAAATTGTGTGTCAAAATGCATTTTCTCTCTGTGAAGACTGCGTTTAAACATCTCCCACGTAAAATCAAAATTATTCATACATTAAATGTTAATTTATAGCCCAGGAAATAAAGGCAAAAAACCGTCCTTTGTTGCAACTAATTGCGGGAAAGCTGAATTTTTCTCAGGTGATAAATCCTTATGAGACATGCATTCTCTAAAAAAAAAACCCCGCTTCTCATCTCTGTGCTTCCCCCCCCCCCCNCAAAATGTGAAAATAATGCTTGCAATGAATTGCTTGTAAGTCCGCTACAAAATGTTGTATCAATTTATTATTTTTTTAGTTCCATTTGTAAATAATAGCTTTTTAACTTTGGTCCAGACTAATATATATCTCTAATATTGATAATTAAGGCGTTATAAAATTACAAACATAAAGACTTTTTTTTTCCAAGTAGAATTATGTACTTTCCGTTATGTTTTTAAAATGTTTCAAAAAAAAATTTTAGCACACATTTTAACCTTTAAAATGGTGTATGTTTTATATTGGGGAGTTTATTGGTTACAGTTAGGAAGGTGTGAAAGTGGGAGCATACGTGGCAGCTCGCCTGCTCAGGCATCCTCCATCTATCCCTTCGTATTCACAGTTCTTGCGCACATGCCCATAATTATTGTTTAAACAATAACAGAACTATTTAAATTCCTTCCAAACTACTTTCAATAACTAATGGAAATTATTATAATATTTCAACTTTTTACATGTTTTTTTAAATAAACAAGTTGTCATTAAAAACTTTTAGCTAAATTTTTTAATGATAATCACTAACGTAAAGTTAATAACATGTCCGTATAAATTTATTTTAGTTTAATAATGAAATGGTAGTTTTGGTTCGCGGGAAATGGAAAAAGGAGGGGAGAAATACCCCCCACCCAATTATGAATCCACCATGTCCCGAACTGGCTAAAACCAATAACTGTCAGGTTTATGGTTTATATTAGAAACACGCAAAGGAGTTTTGTTTTAATAACTTTAGTTTTTAGATGACAGCTTCAACGAACAACCCGCCCAATTCACATGTAAAAGTGAGGAGTAATGTTAACACAGATTATCTTTAGATATTATACACTTGGAGAGCAAAAAAATAAAAAAAAAATTTATAGGCGTGCATATACAAACAACAGAGGTATGGAACCAATCAGAGTAACGCGATGCGGTCGGCAGCGCCTATATAAGACAACAAGCGTCTGGCAAAGTTGCTAGATCGGTTACTACTGCTAGAATGGCAGGTTATCAAGATTTAAGTGAGTTTGAACGTGGTGTTATAGTCGGCGCACGAGAGATGGGACATAGCATCTCCAAGGTAGCGATACAATTTGGATTTTTGCGTAAGGCCATTTCACGAGTGTACCGTGAATATCGGGAATCCGGTAAAACATCAAATCTTCGACATCGCTGCAGCCGGAAAAAGATCGTGAACGAATGGGACAAACGATGATGACGAGAATCATTAAACGTGACAGACGTGCAATCCTTTCTCAAATTGGTGCAGATTTCAATGCTGGGGCATCAACAAGTGCCAGGATGTGAACTATTCAAAGGACCATCATTGATATTGGCTTTCGGAGCCGAAGGCCTACTCGTGTACCGCTGTTGACTGCACGACACAAAGGTTTACGCCTCGCCTGGGCCCGCCAACACCACCATTGGACTATTGATGACTGGAAACACGTTGCCTAGTCTGACGAGTCTCGTTTCCAATTGTATCGGATGGATGGACGTGTACGGGTACGGAGACATCCTCATGAATCCATGGACCCCACATGTCAAAAGGGGACTGTTCAAACTGGTGGAGGCTCTGTCATGGTATGGGATGTGTGCAGTTGGTGTGAGATTGGACCCCTGATACGTATAGATACGACTCTAACAGGTGACAGATACATAAGCATCCTGTCCGATCACCTGCACCCATTCATGTCCACTTTGCATTCCGACGGACATGGACAATTCCAACAGGACAATGCGATACCCCACACGTCGAGAGTTTCTACCGAGTGGCTCCAGGAACACTCTTCTGACTTTAGACATTTCCATTGGCCACCTAAATCACCAGACATGAACATTATTGAGCATATCTGGGATGCCTTGCAACGTGCTGTTCAGAAGAGATCTCCACCGCCTCGCACTCCTATGGATTTGTGGACTGCCCTGCAGGATTCATGGTGTGAATTGCCTTCTGCATACCTTCAGACATTAGTCGAGTCCATGCCACGTCGTCTTGCGGCACTTATGCGTGCTCGCGGGGGCCCTACACGATATTAGGCAGGTGTACCAGTGTTTTTTTTTTTGCTCTTCAGTGTATGTTTGTCTTAATTATCATAATTTATTGGCTTCCAAAATCGGTTCTGACACCAATCATCAAAACTAACGTCATATTTTTCTTCAAAGTTAGGAGAATTGAAGCATGATAAAACATTACTGTTTTTACACAATGCAGGAAAACTCAGACCAGAGTTTCTGCATCTACGAAAGTTACAGCAGGGAGTCTTACAGCTGCAGGAAATAATGCAGAGAAGGTCATCAGGGACAAAGGCTTTGGTATTGAGAATAGGTTTTAAAAGTTTAATTTTTATTCCATTTTCTCTTGTATACTCATTCCTCCAACCCCAATCTGTAGATAGAAGTTTATTGCAAATCCAGTATTGCATCTGGAGGTAAACCCTCAATAAATGTTAATGAACTGCTTCTGATGTCGCTGGTAATTTCTCTAAAACAAAGTCAGCTTTCAAAGATGATTTACTTGTCATATATATGTAAATATGTAGTAACGAGCTTCAATAAGATTTATTCTATGGACCTGACATTTGGCTTGAGATCAATTTTCAAGTACTTGCACACTTCTAGTGTAAATGTTGACTGAAAGATTGTTGTTGCCATACAATACTGTTCTTACAAACTGCAGCAGAACTAATCTAATTGAAGTACATTTGTGTATCATGGTTATTTTTTCTTTTGGAAACAAATGTTAAGAGTCATTTTGTTTCATGTTGTTACTATGAGGATCAAGTGTTCGTTGAATTTATTTGGATTGTTATAAGAACAAAAACCCCGAATTTAACAAAATGTAACAGTTCCTGAAAATTTTTATTCTTTGTTAAATCCAAATTTACCTATTTTAAAACACCAACAAGTTGTTATGAAAAAAAAAAACATTTATTCCTTGTTAGAACCCTGCCTTCGCTGACAGCAGTGCAAAAATAACACTTATATTGAAATTAAATATTAATGTAATTTACTAGGCTGATGTTCTGCAAATGAAACGGTACCCCACAAGCTCATAAATTATCTGTAGTTGAAGAGAAAAAAGTTTAAACATTGTGAGTCGCTTTCCTTTTAACGAGTGTGAAATCCGTTTACAAATACCTTTTTATACAAAAAATTTGTTAACAAAATTTAAATTTATTTTAAAGAAGAGTTTTTGTGGATAAAATTGTACTATCGCAAGATTTATTAATGAAATATAAATTTATTTCAAAAAGCGGAAGTCCTTCGGATAGTAATATGAGTCCCACAAGGCCGTGCGCCTCCACTTACCATCACAAAAACATAAACATTGTAACACGTGCCACTATGGAAAAAATTTTCAGCCAGTGCGAATAACTTTCTTACTATAATGAAATAATTAAACAAACAATTGATTGTGCACAGTACCACAATCATCCCTTCATTCATCCAACGCTGACAGCCAGCAGCAGCACATGTAAAGTCATCCACCACGCATGCACACAGCAGGTGTGCAGGCCATGGCCTTCTTTCCAAGGGCAACTGCGACACATGCGGGAGAGAGGCGAGGGAGGCTACAGCAGAAACAGGAAGCGCTGGGGCACAGATAGAGGGCGGTACATGCAATTATTAGCAGTGCTGTGCTGTGGGCAAAGTAGAAACCGCGTACTAGGCATAACACTGCTGAGCCCAATACAACTGTTGTTGACTCAGTGAAAGAGTAGTCTGTTGTTTCTAGTATCGGCCTGTGTGTAGTAAGCATTATAGACATACCACGGCGGCATAGACGACAACATTTCGTGCAATTAACGGACTTTGAACGAGGACATATTGTTGGTCTGAGGGAGGCTGGGTGGTCCTTCCGAAGAATTGCCCAACACGTGAAACGTGAAGTGTCTACTGTGCATCATTGGTGGTGCCGGTGGTCCAACGATGGTGTGGCATACGGATTCCAGCCTGGACCGCCGCATCAGACGAGCAGCCATTGCTGATCGCATGGTGACTGCCACACAATTAGGGCCACTGTGGCACCCAAGGTGTCAGCTAGGACCATCACCAACCATTTGCTGGACGCTGGATACAATCAAGGGTGCTACTTGCCAGGCTTCCTCTAACATCTCATCAGTGTGCAGCCCGCCTCGGATGGTGTCGCGAACGACGCAACTTAAGAGATGAATGACACGGAGTTGTGTTTAGTAATGAAAGTATATTCTGCCTTGGAGCCAGTGACGGTCGTTTGCAAGTACGGCATCGACCAGGAGAGCAGCAACAACCGGAGTGTATACGTAAGCGCCATACAGGACCAACTCCTGGCATCATGGTCTGAGGAGCAATAGTCTACAATGACTGTACGCCTCTGGTGTAAGTTGCGAGTACACTGAACAGTGGAGGCTACATCCAGAACATCATCCAGCCCATTTTATTGCTTCCTACAACGCCAAGGAGATGTCCTCTTCTAGCAGTACAGTGGCCATGCTCACGCGTCTCGTGTTACCCAATGCATTCTCCAAGGTCTTCGTCAACTCCCCTGGTCAGCACGATCACCTGACCTGTCCCTCATTAAACATGTGTGGGAAATGATGGGACGGTGTTTGGTGCGGTCAGCAATACCGGCAAGAAACCTCCACCAATTGCAACAACAGTTGGAATTAGCGTGGATCACTATTACCCAAGATGGCATCCGACACCTTTATGATCGTCTCTAAGCTCAATTGCAGGACTGCGTCATCGCTAAAGGAGACTACTAAAGATACTGACGTTGTTGTTCAAGACACTCCGCAGTCTCTGTCCATAGGTGTATGGCCCTGTAATCATGTAATATTCAATAAAACCTTCATTCATGTGGGACCATTGCACCCAGGTGTTCATTTTCCATTACTTACATGTGTGTTATATCAGGGTTCGACTTATAATTAAATGCCACTGTTAGGTAGAATGCATCTGTAAATACACAGATGAGCGCTGCAAATTACAAGGTACATTTAGCTTAATATTTGAAATTCATAATGCTAAAATAGTTTTAAAAATGGCACCGCTTCCAGTGTAAAATAACATAAAATTTTAAGAATAAATTTGGCTTTATAATAAACCTCAAAAGTGTGTCTCTATACTGATCATAATTTAAGAAATCATGAACAAATTTTCACCAAAAACACATTGTTGTTTACACACAAACAAAACAATATTTTAATAGGTAGGCATGTCCCGGTTAACATTATTCTTTAGAACTGCAGATATGAACACATATTACCTTAAAAAATCTAATATTACCTTTATTATAAAACCAATTTTTTGTATGTAATAAAGACATCATGCTGGAAGCTCTGGAACTTTTCAGTGGACTTGTCTGGGCTCACCTCAAACTAACAATTCCACACAACGCTTGCAGACCTCTAAGTTGACTTGTCACACATTAAGTGTAAATGTGAACAATGGATAAATAAATGCTAGACAATTAAAAGCAATGGGCATGAGGTTTACAAGGTGAGCGCTGGCAATAACAAGGTGGAACAGGAATAGAAACTAGGTCATACAAGCATAAATAGGAGTACAATAAGGAGGTGGGAAGAACAGATAATGGCGGGAGAGGGGAGAAGATTGGAGCCAGATCAAGGAGGAAGAGCGGTGGAGAGGCAAGACATTTTGCTATGCTGACATGGGCAAAGGCTGGACACAGCAGTGGATGATGATATACTAACTCAATTAGTTGTTCCTCTTCAGTTTGTACAAGCAGAAAAATTGTTTGCATCATCACATCCTATGTGGTCCTATCATTCTCAAAATGATAAAGAACCTCAGCAACTGATTTAGTAAACAACATACTAAATAACTGAATACTTGCTGTCACCTGCATTCGGCGAGTTTTGGAAAACTAAGTATGATTTTTGAATGCTGTTTATGATAGCAAGAAAAGTTTATTCAACCCTAGCAGCAACTTTTTTTCTAGAGACCTGCAATTCTCAACAATATCAAGGAATACCAGTGATAAAAAAATCTTGGTTTCATCTTGAGATAGTTTTAAGAATCTCGGAAACTTCCAAGATTTCACCTTCATTAGTCAGCATGGATGGTTTTTAGTACCAATGTCCTGATCCTGTCATCCAAAATTACCTGCAGCAGTCCTCATCACTTAGCAATGGAGTTGGGCTGACTCACACGGCCACTGTGCACTTTGCCTAGTAACAGTAAACCTTGAGCTATTCTTTCACAGAGGCCCCGATGTCACCCTGCTGGGATAACAAACAGTGCCATTGACAAGGGCCAACAGAAGGGTGAAAAGGAAGAAGCCAATTGTTTTGAAAGCCATCCCCTAAGAGGACCATGTACTGGATGACATGCTGTGCATTGTTGGAGAGGGTTACCCTACTTGTTTTTGGGAGGGAGGACCACTGCTCATTAGAAAATAAACATAGTAATATTCCTATTCTTCTCTTAAATTATATTATTTTAAAATTACTGCTGCTTTAAGTTTAAAGGCTGTTCACGTGAAAGTGAACTCTTCTGAAAGCCCTGCTAAATTTCTACTTTCCGCACATTGGTTGAATCTCTTTCTGCATACCTATCAAATAAACACTGCCATGTGACTTTCAACTGGTGTTTACATTAGCTGGCTCAAATTTTCACTCATTAAAATAACAACAGAAAAGGTAGTTGGTAGTTGCAACAAGCCACATGCTATTGATGTACCCAGTTTCACCCCCCCCCCCCNGGTAAGTCGAGAACATCCCTGCCCCCTTGAGAAAATATGAGATTTAATGGGCTAGTATTTAACAGCATAAACTTTGTGAGAAATGTTTGCACATCCACATGTCTTCTAAGTAAAACTGCACTTATCAACCCCAAAATAATCTCGTAATCTTTACAGTACGTCCAATAGTTTTACCTTTCCAAAAACAATATTTTTATATTGAATATCTGATCATGTAACCGATTTCATTTTGAAAATTTTCTACTATTCCAAGTTGTTATTCTACAAAAACTACCTTGCGACTAGAACATGTTACAACATTCTTCCTTCATTTCATTGGGACCAGACAAACTGGCAGTGTATTCATAGAGTTATAGCCCGGTGTCATTCTAAAGCCTCGCTGGTTTATGAGAAGCTGGAAAATGTATTTGGAACAGTATCTATACATCACATGTCAGCACTGATAAGAGCAATTTTCATTCTCTGCCACCAAATTCAATACGCGTTTACACATTGAAGATGTAGAATTGAAAATTATCAGAACTCACGCCACAATGTTTTTCTTCCAACGATATATGAGAATGCAGGATAATATAAGTTAATTAATTGATATGCAGTGGAAATAAGTGAATTTTAAATGCAAACCAGAATTTGAGCATTATTTTTAATTAGCATTACTAAGAGCTATGGAAAAATGTTTATTTTGTAACCTTGGAAACACTCTTTAGCCTTTTCTCAAGAGAAACAGCAGCAGTAATAAATGAATAATTAATTTTCTGGTTGTTATGTAATGCTATGGATTTGTTAATTATAATCTGTATATTTTACTGTTATCCTACAAGTACACCTAGTGGTTTAACTTTTTATAAAAGTTACTTTCCATTGAATGTTTTTTACAAAGTGCAGTAGCCATGTAACTTAAAAAAATTAATATAAAACTACAAGCACTGTACTGATAATTAAATACTGAGCAGAGCTCCACTAATTATGTACATTAGTTTCATTCCAGAACATAAGCTGCAGTTTGATATTTCTGAACGTAAGTCTGGTAGCGATATCAATACATGCTGGATTTGTTGGGGTTGTACAAGAAAAGTGAGAAGAGTTTATCAATTTATGTAACAGAAATGGAAACTTTAAACAAGTGCATGCATAGTATGACTATTTGTAAAATAACAATCATCGCAAACTAAGACATGCCCACACTTTGTTAACTGTGTATATGATTGGGCGAGGAAAGTGTAATATGGAATTAAAAGTAACCTGCCGTAAATAAATTTTCTCTCTCGCTCCCCCTCCCCTCCCGGTATTAGAGAAGTGTAATGAAGATAACAGAAAGCAGAAAGTTCATAGCTGCTGCTCTCGTATAATTATTTCCAAAGTTCTACAAACTGTAACAAAGAAATCTTGAGAGGTAATGGTTTGAGACATATAAATAAATGTTGGTTTTTAGGTATTCTTCATTTTATATGCATGTCACCCACCTGTTTCTTAAAACAAAAAATTCTCTCACTTGCTACTTTCTGTGCACATCCAGAAAAATTATCATAAAAAGGTGTTATTTTACAATTTTTTTACATACAAAATATATTCAGTAAAGAAAAGATTACGATTGCGCCATGGTTGGAAAATATAGTTTTCAAGTAACGACGAGTTTAGTTTGAACATTTTTCGGCCACGCGAGGCGAGCACGCAGCGCTGTTGAGTTTCTTGCCACGTGCAGAAGCGGAGCAGCACAGAGACGGCGCAGATAAAGGCGAGATTCCAGTGTTTCTTTGTGGCTCCAGCCAGTGCGAGGGACTGCCTGGAGGACCGCAGCCGTACTCAACCAGGGCATAGCACCGAGGCGGTGTGCAAGACACAAAAAACCTCCAAATAACTATCTCTGGCAACAAAATTGAGCTCTAACCAAGTACACTGTAGAGCCAAAAAAAACTTGTATAAGCGTGCGTATGCAAATAACAAAGGTATGGAACCAATCAGAGTAACGCGATGCGGTCGGCAGCGCCTATATAAGACAACAAGCGTCTGGCAACGTTGCTAGATCGGTTACTTGTGCTACAATGGAAGGTTATCAAGATTTAGGTGAGTTTGATCGTAGTGTTATAGTCGGTGCACGAGATATGAGACATAGCATCTTCAAGCAACAATAAAATTTAGATTTTCGCATACAACCATTTCACGAGTGTACTGTGAATTTCGGGAATCCGGTAAAACATCACATCTTCGACATCGCTGCGGCCGGAAAAAGATCGTGAACGAACGGGACAAACGACAACTGACAAGAATCATTAACCGTGACAGACGTGCAACCCTTTCTCAAATTGGCTTAGATTTCAATGCCTCCTGCATACCTTCAGACATTAGTCGAGTTCATGCCACGTCGTCTTGCAGCACTTCTGCGTGCTCGCGGGGCCCCTACACAATATTAGGCAGGTATACCAGTTTTTTTAGCTCTTCAGTGTAATATTGTATTGTTAAAGGAAAATAGCCACAATTTTGAGTCAATAATACTTCATACTTAAAACTTTGATTAAATAAAATATTAGGCAAAATGTATGAAAATTTGGTCAGTGCTAGAGCACGAGAGCATGGTCTCACGCATCGCCAATGAACGAGGAGTAATAAATGAGCACTGTAAACATGCACACATTAATTTCAGAAAATAATATGCCTATTGGTTTGTTAATATTGGTTGGTGTTCATGGTTCTTTTTGAGTTTAGGCGTAAATTAATGATCTTAACTATGGTCAACACTTCCGAGGACACAAGAAAGTATGTTTGATTTAGGTCGTCAACAGAATAGCGGAAGAATTAAAACATTCTTTTTCCAGTTATAAAAACAATGCCAAGATGTTTCGAATGTTCATTTTAAAAACTGTGAATAGCTGATACACTCGCCCGTTAAATAAAGTCGTGCTTTTAGAGAATACTGCAAGTTTACTTCTCCATACAAAAGACAATATGCCTTAAATAATCGATAAATGACCTAAGAATTACATTTATAACAACATTTATGAATATAAATATATTGCATTAATACATTACAAATCAACATTTTAATGCAAACTACACAGAAGCAAATGGCGGCCGTTGCTATTATATTACGAATTACGAAAACAACTGTCATGAAATTCAATGGTAGAACAGAATTGATCCAAATTTTTACTGCATACTTCCACAGTAACATTTGTCAATCTATGAAAGTTTAGTGAAAATTCATCCAGCCAACACTAACGTTTCTACAATACTAAAAACATAATACCTAGCCAATGACAATGTATCTCATGAAACTGCATCCACACATTTAATGCAGAATTTAATTTTGCTATTAATTAATTACCTTGAAGGAAGTAGTGGAAATCAGTAATTCCTGTTTGATATGTAGGCTGATGCAAATTAAACTGTTTGGACAAATGTTATAATACTGTAACATATTTCTAACACTAAATGAAAGACTCACGTGAAGTATTAAACACTTTTATGCCATTATTGTTTCAAAACTAGTGACACAAGTGCCAAGACATTAACTCTATGAACGTAAGTTCAGAATCGCCTAAATACTAAATAAAACAACCATACACACACTTTTATTTAAGCTTTCAGAATTACCACACATCGCAAATATAACAAGACACTCCCATCCCAAGTTTCTTCAAGTGCGTTTGAGGTTTAAAATTTATACTGACTTCAATTGCATGAAGCACCACATTTTCCAAGTAGGCGTGAAAATTAAAGAACTCATTGGACTAGAAACTCTGTGGAAATACAGCAGAATTCAAAAACAAACAATGCCACTTCACTCAGAACATGTATAACAAAAATGTTTTATTTATTATGTTAATGAATACTTTATCTCCGAGATTAGTACAAACAAAAATTTAAAATCACTTTGGTTGTAAACCACTGTTTCGACACAAGCGTGGGGCGTGAACCAGAAAAAAAAAACCAGCTAACTAGAACGTTGCAGCAGCCAGGTGACGATATGAAATAGTTAGAAACACAAACGTGTTACAATCATGCCAAATTTTATTATTTGCATATATTAAAAAAAAACAATTAATGGTGAAAATTTCTAACCTTATGACTAGCAGGAAGTTAAAACATGGAACTACATCTCAAAGTTCGCTGCCAACTGCGAGTAATGCGGTAATTGTTCACGTTCAAATACATGCAGCTACGGATAGTGAGTTTTTTCACAGGTTGATTTCAAAAACACTCATATTATTGTGAACCACCTATTTCATTAGAGAATATGCTGTTATTATGTGTGACATTTTGCACTCAACAATACCTGTAAAACCAGATGTAGACGTCTGGAAGGAACGTCTTTAAGGGGTCTCCCTAATCATATGGGACTCAACGTAAGCAGTGGCACATAATCTAAATTTTAAAATACTATGAAATATTTTTATGTGAATCTTTATTCAGGTCACAAATGAAAATCCATATTTTGTTGCCAATTTATAACTTTGGTTATTGAAACATAAATGTAATTGTTTAAAAGTATCCAAGTCTGCAAAAATCGCTGCAAGTAGCCTCCTGTTTACAATATTTATTCTTATGCAAAACAGTTATTTAAATTACAGGGCAAATATAAAAGAATACCCAAACTTTGAAGGTCTATTTCAAAACCTACAACCTTGGTTGACCAATCAAGTGAACCGTGGAACCGTGAAGTTTGTTTACCATATCTTCATAAATGTTCAATGTGACCACCACGAGCGGCCCAAACGACATCTACGCGATAATCAAACTCGTTCCACACTCTTGTCAGCAAGTCCTGTGTTACGGTTTGGATGGTCACATTGAACATTTATGAATGTATGGTAAACAAACTTCACGATTCCATGGTTGATTTGATTGTTCAATCAAGGTTGCAGGTTGTTTGGTTTTGATATTACAGACCTTCAAAGTTGGGGTATTCTTTTATAATCTATCTGCACTTCTGTATCGATTTCTGAACAGATTGCTGCAGTAAAACCCTAGTCACTGCTTAAAGTTCTGAGAAAACAGAGCACACATTAAGCTTGTTTATGCCATTTTCCATTGCTGTCTCAACGCTTCTTTATGGCTGGGAGTGATCGCGACACACCTCACATTTACTAGGGAGCCGCCTTAAGGGCTAAGTCTGGATGCGTATATGTACTTCTTGTCTAATTTTGTTTGTATCATAGTTCATTTGCATTAAATTCTTCCAGTGTGAAACTGCATTTTCTTTAAAGTTGCAACAAATACTTTTATTTTAATAAAGTTGAAAATTGAAGCCTTTTAATTATGTATTGGTGTTAACAATTAATTAATTTGTATTTTTTTATTTCTCTCTCAATTTCATCTCAAACTTCGCAAATAATCACTACCTGCACACCCCATTTTTTTTTTATATAAGTGCATTTTCAGCACTGCAGGGTTAACTGCTGGAGGGGAGAGGGGAAGGAATCATCCAGATCTCATCATGTGAAATTAGAAATGGCCTCGCAGAAACGAACATAACACCCTTTGCATACGCAAATTTAAATACAGTAATAAGGTTAGCTGAATTCTTAACGAAAATTGCACTTATAATTCATAGCAAAATAAACCAACCTCTGTACTACAAAGAAAACAGATCCCGAACTTAGATAACTGCACTGGCTTCCCTGGAATATAATCACCAATCACACCACACAAATCTATATTAATAAAGTTTTTAGCCAACTTTCCAACGGAAAGAAAATGCTTACATTACTTTCCTTTGTGTCTCTCCCTCCCTCCCTCCCCTTTTCAATTTTTAAACGTGTGAACCAAATTTCACCTAACTATATAACATATAGTACTTAGTAAGGGCATCTAACATTTATAGTTTTGACATCAGGCTTTCAGAATGGTGGCCATTTTAAAATTTAGGGCATGTCTATCTCGGGAACCAGTCAACCGTTTAATACCAAATTTCTTTTATGTTGAAAGTGCATAATGCAAGCATTGAATTTAGAAATAGATATTGTCGTTAATCTGCCATTTAGTAACATAGACCACATGAAAAAATAAAGCTATTATGTTATAACTTGAAAATTATGCCACCAATGCTCATTAAATTCTGCACATAGGTATCGCTACTATAAGAGGCCATGTAAATGTATGCATGCAATGTGCATTGATTACACACTTATTTTTGAAATAGTGGCCATACAAATATTTTAGGTTTATTTAGCATATCTACACCATTTCACCAACTTCAACCAAATTTTGTAGGTATGCTTAAATTTGAACATGCCAACACATTGTCACATTTATTTGCAATTTTGTAAGATAGTGTCACATAAATTAACGAAGTTTCTATGGCAAAACTTGTGGCGAAGAGGGGGTGGGAAGGGGGCCGATTACTATCAAATTTGGCAAACAAGTAGTACTGCAGCAGGTAATGTGAATTGGCTTGTTTTTAGTATATCAGACACTTTCAAAACGGCAGACATATCAATTTCAACTTCATTTTGTATGCTGGCAATAAATATTATAATTATTAAATGTTTCTACACAAAGCCTTTGTTATTCGCCACTTTGTAAGATAGTGACAAACAAATAAATAATTAGTATGTAATTCAGGAAACAATTGACCCATTCCCACCAAATTTAACAAACAAGTAGTACTACGGGAGGTGACTTCATTTTGTTTACTATATCGCAGAAACCATGCAATCAATTCTAACTCGACTTTGTATGCTGGCAATGTATATATCAACTATCAAATGTGTTTACACACAGCCTCTTTAGTCCCCCTATTTTGTAAGCTAGTGCCACACCCATAAATTAAATTTTTATGCTGACTCGAAAAACAATTGACAAATTCATAACAAATTTGGCGAACAAATACTGAAACAGTTGCTATAAACTGGTATGTTTTAAGTAGATCAGGCACTTATTTTTTAAATGGCGGCCATGTTTATTTTAATTTAATTGCCTATCTCATCAAAACCAGGTCATTTAATTAACTTTACTTTGTATGTATTCATCAAATGTGTAGATACAAAGTCTCTTTCGTCTGCCACCTTGCAAGATATCAATTCATAACATTATAAAACATTTTTGTCATAACTCAGGAAAAACCCAACAGATTTCCACCAAATTTGGCAAAAAGTAGCACTACAGCAGGCCATGGAATTGTATATGTATGTTCCAAGGTCACACACTTATTTTCAAAATGGCAACCACATATACATTTATTGATAAGCTTGTCATATCTACTAAACAATTTAACCAAATTCAACCCAACTTTTTATGTTGGCAGCATCTATTACACGCATAGTAGCCTATACAGAACCGTTTTTTCTATGATAATTTTGTGAGAGCACAAAATAAGAAAATGTTTTATGTCCTGTCTTCAAGGACCAAATAACCAACTTCCACCAAAGCAGCATTACGATAGGCTGTATAAAATGATGTATTTTAAGTGACTCTGGACTTTCAAAATGACAGTATTGTAAATATTTCAGGTTAGTAAATCCTAGCATTCGAAACATTCGAAGTTGATTGCATGTTAACTTATGGTGAGATTTTCTGGGTTCGAGTCCTAAGTAAGACACGTGTATTTGTAGTTGTACCACTAATGTTGCATATGTTTCCGAATTCATCCCTAATGATATTGCTGTCAAAAAATACATCAAGGCCTGCCCACCAATTAACCTTTTAAGAACTACATTAAAAATTGATTGACCCATTCAGAGGAAAGCAGACTCATTAGTTATATCAGTAACTTCTTCTTGTTTACCAAACAACTGCATGAAAAAAAATGTGAACCTAGTTAAAACAAAATATGTTGCAAACAAATTTCTGTACTAGGATTGTGGAAATGTTACTTCTTGTTCAACCAAATTAAAGTAAACAATATATTACTAAATTTCATAAAACAAACAAAAACGAAAAATAATTTTATAAGTACTAAACTTCACCAAAAGTTATTATAGGTAAAACTTAAAAAGTTTGGGTAGCAATTTTTATTTTTTATGTATTACTAAATGTACAGACCACCTTATCACAAAAACTCCATTTAAATTACGAAACCAAACTTGTGCGATACTATCAGTTGCATAGCATGTGTAACCAAACTTAAATATTGATGTTACACAAACGTCAAAAATACTGTCTATAATTGATTATTATAACAGTATTGCTAACCTCTTATCACACAGGTATTGAATTTGGTGTGAATTAAATAACCTCCACTCTAGCGGAATGTGGATGTGACACTTATCCTCAAGAAACAAAAACGAAATAAATGTTATGAACTTTCCTGAAACTGAAACGAAAATGAAAAATAATTTCATGCNGAATGTGACACTCTTCCTCAAGAAACAAAAACGAAATAAATGTTATGAACTTTCCTGAAACTGAAACGAAAATGAAAAATAATTTCATGCGAGTACGGTCTTAACAAAAGTTTAACGAACTTCATTAACATTTTAGAAGGTTTTAATAAATTCATTGCAAACCCAAACCAAAAAATTTTAGTATATGGAATATTTACCAAAGGGATTCTTGCCTACGTAAAAATTTACGTTTAATGCAGTTATTTTAGTTGTAAAATAATAAAATCAAAATGATTTAAAGGCAAAAATTTTTCTTTGCTGGTGCACTAAATGAATATTCCTTAAACACCCAAATATTCATCGAAATCTGAAATTGTTTTTCTCTGTAAAACTTTTGGCAAATAAATTTTTTAGCGAAACTAAACTGAAAGTTGTCATTTTTTGTTGTTTCGGTATACTGACATTCGCACCACCACACTTACCTCCCTTTTTTAAAACGCTGATAATCTTCCAGCATAGGAAATATTTATTGCGTACAGAGAATCTTTAGGTAAGTAGATTTTTATTGTACTTGCGTAATTTATTTTGGTTTCAAGTTTAGTTTTAAGATTATTAAATGATGCAGAATTTATTAGTTCTTTCTGGAATCAATGCAAGAAATTTCCACTTTGTTGCGGAATATATTTGTAATATTTAAAGTTAATAACAATACATTCAAGTTTAAAGTACATTATCATATTTTATTTTCAATTTTGATATTACTGAGCCAGCCCCAAAACATTCCAAACTGTACGCTATTAGGGGCTAAAATACAAATGTACACAGCTTAACGACGACTCATGTACCGCCACTGCGGCTTATATGGTCAGAGTTAATGTCCCCCAGGCACCGACTATAAGGTGCGTGGAGGTTGCAGTTTTGGTAATGAGGTAGACTATGACTGTGGTATTTTGAAGTACGAATATATTGTCTCGTGTCTATATTCACAAATACACAACATCAAAACTTTCGAGGTGCGGTACTGTCATAGTTTGTTTACTCGTATTCACGGGGCGAATTCGTGGTTGAGTGGGGCTTCTTTGGACGACGAATTGTCATACTTAACTCAGCGGTGAGTGTGGGTAGGCTGTCATCTGGGAATGAGTTCCAGCGAAGTGGTAGGCCTTGGATGCAGGCCCCCTGTGCTGCTTCTCCCTGGACTGCTGTTCGGACTCGTACTCACCACTTCTCGCGATTTCTTCCCGCAACTCTTCCCTTGGCTCGGTGATGATCAACTGTCCCGATATGACTGACCCCTTAATGATGCGGCTGACAGACGTGGTCGGGTTCCGATATCCCGGCCTTAGTAACTGTTGTACTGACTTACTCTCTGCTCGAACTGACGTCTCTCGGCGGTGGAGATGAACTAACAACTGCCCCGATATGACTGCCTGACGTACCCGATATTGCTGACCCCCTCCTATTCTTGGAAAGAGGTTTTTATACACGCCAGCCGCTGCCCTGAATCGGCGGCACGTGGCGCATTTTAGAGGAGGGAAGGGGGTAAGAGGNGGGGTGAAGTGGAAGAACGCCTAAAAAGCCGTCCAACACACGTGTCCTCGTATCTGAAGGTTTGGAGGGGCGGGGCGGGGGTAATACCTCGGCACTAATACATCTCGTCAGGTATTTCTGCCGCGGTGCGTATTTACTGCGTTCAGGCGAACTACACCGGATTATTTGCTGATGACTCAAGAAAGCCCTGCACTCTCAACAGATCTCCCGGCGGGTAGGGGCGTACGAAGAGAGAAGGGGGGTGGGAGGGGAAGGCCTACGCTTCAGCTCCACGTGTACCGAAATTTTCCACCTGCCTGTGGTCCCACGTGCCGTCTCGTAGGCGCCAGCGAAGTGCGCTAGGCGGGGGGGGTGTGAGGGGGTGATGGATGTGAGCCAATGTCGTGCTATAATCCCTAAACCGGCACGCGACAAGCTTATAAGTCCCTTTAAAAATGTGATACCATATACAAGCACAACTGTATTTCACATAATTTAAAGAAAATAAAAAATGTAGAGGGGAGTTTTGAACTCGAAACATAGAAGTTAACATTACAAAGCACACAGCTTAACCACTCGCATACCAAACACACTTTGTGTAAGGAATGAATAAATGTTTGTTATGTGGGTGTGCTAAGACCATAACAGTTTATTGGATAAACATATGGAATGGGATATTCGTGCATTTACGCCCTGTAATAACATCACAGCCGTAAAATAGTCTGCATTATGTTGTGCACAACGCTTAAGAAAGACAGACGTGTGTGATGCATGTTTGTAATAATTACAACCAAGTTTTTCATGCTTATTCGTATCATAAATGTATATCTAGGAAACTATAATTTTATACAACACACACACGCTGCACTGACTTCATATTAAACAATATTTATTTCTGTATCATTCAAATACATGGCCACATTTAATACAGATATCCGCCATATTGATTTAACTACGAAATTCTAGCCTGCCGACTGCTTGTGAGCAGTTGATACGTTCGGACTCCAATCGTGACGTCACTCGACCTTCGTTTAGGATACCGAGCAGTGGTCTGGAGTCCATAACTGTAAAGAATCTATTCTTTTTTTTTGTCGGAAGGAGACGGTTAGAATAACCCCCTCCCCACATGATGGTACAGCGCTATCGCAATGTTTTGACTTAACAGGACACCATGTTGCAGGAAAATAATTACTGCAGCATTTATAAAATATCTGAATTTTATGTACACACTGAGAAAATTAAACTTTGAATTACATATTACGTATGTGGAATTTCAAATCAACATAGTTCCATAGCAAGCAAAATCCTATTCTTATATTCAGGGGCTAAAAGCAACTTCAATTTACATAGAATTTTAAATTAATAGAGTTTAACAATGTTTATATTATATTTTTTCGCCTCATGATCAAATACAATTCATCATCATTAAATAAAATACTATAAACGAATTTACGATCAAAAAAGATTCAGATAAAAAACCTTTCATGAAAATTTATATTCTGTTTAGGCAGTGATGGAAGCAGGATCTGCGGACCGAAGATGATAATACAACCTTACGTGTGCTGAAACCGGCTTGATAATAAAGGCAAACAGAAGTGAACGTACACTGACACCTTACAAAATGCCAGTATACGTGATTTTCACAGTTTTACTGTTTGTGACCACAAGAAGTTCACGTACCAGTATTGTACAATATTCTCAAAATAAACACAATCTTTTTTTTATCGGGACTCCAAAATATGTGTGTCACTTAAGCTATTCTCCTGGTACAGTTCTCAGTACGAAACATACATATAACCATTTGACTTATTTAAACATGGAAAGTCTCTCTCTCATGGCATGTCGCACCTTTAGAGGATATATGCATACTTGCCATTTTTCTCATATGTTTCTAAAAACCGGTGCATGNCCACCCCTGTAACAGTTAGTTTATTTATCAGCATCATGTGGCTGGGATTACCAGAGCTACCACAGTCATTCATGCGGTGGGAGGTAAAAAGCAATGCTATGAATCGCTTAACCAGGCAAAGGATTATATTTATTGGTAAAATCTGGTCTCAAACTCTTTTCCTTGTAAACAGTGACCACAAGAGGGGAAGGAGGTTATAAATGTACATGTGTCGTGCAAACTATTTTAACTCAAAATTTTATACTGAATTCAACTCAAGTTTCATACAACTTGACCCAAAGCTGTAAAACTCAAACTCGCCTATCACTGCAGAAAATAAGTGAGATATCTAACACACANCATACAACTTGACCCAAAGCTGTAAAACTCAAACTCGCCTATCACTGCAGAAAATAAGTGAGATATCTAACACACAAGAAAGTACCTACCACATTTCTGGTAGTCAAGTGCAAACTGTGGTAATAAAGACTTCTGAACCTCTAAATGCTAGACGCACTACCAGTTTGTAACGACCGTACTATCAACAGTGTACATGGATGTAATTGTCCTGTGATCGACCTCTCAAAGAGTATTTAATTTGAATGATGGTCGTGTTGCTAGCGAAAATCTTGGCATTGTGCACACACCAAGATACTACATCCAAGGCAGTTTCATTTAGTTCATAGCAGACAGATTTCTTTGTTTACAACAGCAAAATATTGTGATTACATGACACCCTTTTTTATGGCAACTAATCTTATTATTTCACATACAGTAGAATCCCGTAATAGCTACCGTCGGTTCACGACTGGAAGAAACGTTTGAAAATCAACCTTTGAAAAAACACCCTAGCCGTTAGCTACATGCATATAACATTACGAACAGCGGCGAGCGCGGATACAGTTATGCCGTTAGGTTGCCAGCACAAAGAGAGGAAATAGTTCTAAAGATTTAACGTAATTGTTAATTTATCGCTTACAAATGGGTTTCGAAAAGACTTGTATCTTATTATGCCANCCAAAAGAATTGTATCTTGTTATGTCAATTATTAATAATGTGATGCTAACGTATTTAGATTTCAACGTTTCTTGCATAGTCACATTATCACGCTCAAGGTGCAAGTAACACGGCCATTTGTTTACTAACCTTCGTAATCCTTGTGTTGTTGACACACGTGCCAGAGAATTTGTGCAATTATCTTGTTTAACCTATAATAATTCATTTATTTGTCTTGTTTTACTAATATCCGTTCTTTATTATTTGGTTTTTAATAGCGTATGATTTTAATTTGTGCTCACTTTCAGTTCTAATTTCTTTTGTTTTTACGTGTTTCGTGCACGTGTCTTTCCTTTGCCACTTTATTCTAACGTTGCAGTATTTGCATATAAGAATTGTTTTCACATTGTCGAAGACGTAGAATCCTTCACTCGCAAAATCTGCCGTCCTGTCAAAAACCGTCACAACCAATTTTCAATAACGTTTTACAATTGCGCGAAACAACCGACTCAGTCTACCACCACGTCATTTTAACGTCTGTAGCAATTTCGATCAATACTGATGATCTTGCCTTCGATGTACGGGAATTTATCGAAAGTCACTAACAATCGATTGTAAATAGACAACAACTATTGATTCATCAAAATACTCGCATTGTGGGTTTATAGAATGAAATGTTTTTCACTGGCATCGCATATTCTTGTGTGAAATTCGCAAGATTAAAATCTTTACGCTTGTGGAATATCCATTAATAATATATACATTACATGACTTTTATAATGGGTACGTGCATGTACGAACACATGTACACACAGTGGAATGTAAACATTGCCATGTGACTGCCACATGGCAAGGTTTGTTTACCTTTGGCGGAAGGATACGAAATGGGCTTGAAAGTAAATCTTTAGCAGGGCTTCAAGAAAGTCTCTTCCAGTCGTGAACCAACTATAGCACGGCTAACTGCTAGAACACTGTTAAAACGAGTTCTTTTCGAGGAACCATAAAAAAAACTGTGATCTTATGAGTAGAAACATGTACGGCAAGATTGCGTGAAGCGACTTGCAGCGAGTTTCGCAACCATGTTATCTGTCTGCTATATACTTTTCCAGCGACTAGCTGTTATTATTTGGATAGAGGTCGTCGTGCAATGCTGTGGCGGCCGAGTAATCGATTGCGGGACAGTGGTGCCGCGGCCAAGTAACCAATTGCGGGCTGAGCGGATATACTTATGTGGCGCGTTCAAGCTTTCCGCTCATTTTGACACAAATTGTTGGATATGATTGTAAAGAGCACATGCCTACCTGCTTAAATAAACTAACAATTCATTAATATAACCGGTAATTTACCCTCTAAATGGGTTTAAACCCAATTTTAATGCAATTTTTGGGTTTTGGGGGTTAAAAATCGATCAAATACGGGACTAGTTATAACACTGTTATAGCGAGGATCGAACCCGGAACTGTGACACCTTGCTTCAATAAGACTACTGCAATATGAATTGGCTAAGAAATACGTTAGTCGCTATAAGTACTGTATTCACCCGAAAATAGGAGAGTTTTCACTTTAAGCTGTATTTAAAAAAATTGGGGTCTTCTTACAATCGACAGTAAACGGTTTCAACATACAACACACAATGTTTACATACCAGATCGACTGCCAATCACATCACGTGTAAATGCATATATTTTTCATATAAATATATACACATACAGTTGATAATAATGCCAAATATAATTCAGTTATTATATATTAACTTCCCTATTTACATTGTGGTTACAGCATTAACCTACTGCTATTTAAATAATGTTGGCCAATTGGAATTCCAAACATGAAACTTAGATTACATAGTATAAAAGTAGTGTGCACTTTTTGACACACTCGTACCACGGCCGTGTTCCAAACTACCAATGACCTGCGGTAAATGATGCATGATTTTGATTCTATAAAGGTGACACTATCTGTACATATTACTCATAGTGTTTAGTATCTACTTTCATATTGTTATTTAAGTACATGGTCATGTTTTTTCTAACACAGTATACCAAACAGAAGTTTGTAAAAAGTAATCTGAAAATATTTTCTGAAAGAAAAGAGTCAAGATAATATGGCATATACAGCCGAACCGCGTTATAGCGACAGTCGACAATGGCAAAATAAATTATCGCTATAACACAATTAACATTTTTAAAATTATTTTTTTGAGTGTACGAGAGAGTTGTGCTTAAATTCACTGTGTGTAATGCAGTGTTGCCCTTCCGACCAGGAGGTTCTTACGGGCTGCCCTTGTAGATCCTGCGTTTAAAGAATGCCGTAAACTATGCATATGAAGTGTGTGCAACGACCAGCAGACGCGCGCGACGTCTCTTCCTCTCCTTTCTTCTTTCCCTACCCCAAATTTTCGGGTTGCGGGATAGTTAGTTGCCTACCAATCAACGCGCTACTCCACTCGTCTCTCTCTGTCACCTACCTCTTTTCTCCTGTCTCTCCCCCCTTCCCTAAACAATTTACAAACCTATAACACCTCAAAGCAGAGCTTCCACATGTTTAAGTTTCCCCTCCACTCCCTTTCACATTCATGTCGCCGATCGATAAATTCAGCCAAACCTTCTTTGTTTCCGTGCAAGGCAGAGGATTGCCAGCCTCTCACGTTGAAAAGAAAGAAAGAGGCGACATGACTATTTTTTTAGGGCTGACATTCTAACACAGCAAAAAAACCAGCAAGTCGCGTAAAAGAAAAATAAAGCCAGCCGCCCGCAGCAGTTAGCAGTTGTTAACTGTCTTTTAACAACCATAGGGTACCTTTCATCTTGCACATCCCAATTTTTTTATTAAAGCTTTCTTTCTCAAAACTCATTGTTTTCAAGTATTATTGAAAGAATAATAACTAAACAAACTGTTTTAAATCATTAATTACACGCCCTCAGCATCTTTTCGAGACTTAAAATATTTTAAAACCAAGTTTCCAAACAAACTTACTCGCTCGGCAGTGACACACCCACCTAGAAATAAGCGTAATTTAACCAAATCAACCCCTCAACATACAAAATAACATACTAGTAAACTTTCAATAGTATTTCTAATAAAAACAGCAACTTTAAATCACTTGTGAAATAATTCTTTAAATACCAGTTACTTAAAATCACCGTTTATGGAAAACTAATTTTTAAATTTCAAAACTTTTCCTGGGTCACGCCCTTACGTTCTAGACAACTTTATTACAAAGTTTAGCATTTAAAATTAGTTTTTAATAATATAAAAAACCTGCAATATTAAAAATTCCCGTTTTATTTAACAACTAAACTAAAGTAGTCCACCACCTGGACAGTACAGCATAAAGGGAGCGGCAGGCTGCTAGCATCTTCCGCCACCATTCCCCTCCCCACTTCTGCATTTTTTTACAGCGTACCTCTCTTTGGCTCGCGCGTGGCAAGTGTGCGAATGTCACTTGCAATATGAGGTGTTAACATTTTTTTTAAAAATAAGAGTTTACAAATGTGAGGCTATAGGAAAAGGCTTCATCGACAGATTTTCGTTATAAACAAAGTTAAGTACCTATCAAATGATAGGGAAAATGACAGTGCATTTAAAAACTATCTCAATAGCGGATGTGTCGCTATAGGCCATACTCGTTATAGCGCGGTTCCACTGTACAATAATATTTTTAATATCTTCAAAAAATCAAATACAGTATTTTATTGCATATAAGTCGCCTGTGCATATAGGTCGCACCATTATTTTCAAAGAGTGTTCAAGTTTGTTGGATGTAGTTCGTCTGGAATGTTCTGATATAGCGCTCAAGATGCAGCCTTGACTGCCGGAGTTTATATATTTATTGGGAAAAAGAAATTACTTATACACATGTAATTTAATTTGAACAGAAAAAATTATTTTAAAAGAATTAAAAGGAATCGATTCTTGCTCAATAACCGACAATCAATTATTTCTGAAAGTTTTCTGTGGAGTGTTAAGAGATAGCAGCACATTAGCGTTGGTTCATAAGTACCAAATGTTAGCCGTGACTTACACATCTTTCTCTTATATCGTAGTTACGCCGCGCTGAAGAGTTTGTAAATCGAGCCACGGGCCATGAATTCGTAGTAAATGAAACGTTAGTGCGGGGCTGGAGAAATTTTTCTCATTTATAAGTCGCACCATGAGTTTTCAATAAAATGTGCGACATATGCAATAAAATACGGTACTAACATTTATTATTGTGTACGTTTATAGCATCAATCTCAATCATTTAGTATTTTAATTTTATGCAGTAATTTAAGAAAAAATTAAAATTGATTTAACTTATTAATTTTTTTTTATTCCATGGAGTGACTTTCTAAGCAAGAAAATTAAAATGGTGAGTAAATTATTATTTTTTAAACATTTTCTCATAATATGGGGGTTGTCTTACATTCAGGGTCGTCTTATTTTAGGGTGAATACGGCAAGTCAAGGAACCAAGAATATAACTCTAGTTCTTGGTTCTGAAAGCTAACCGGTGGAACTGAGAACAGACAACTAGAACAAACCCATTCCTAGTACTAGACTGAATTAACATTTGATAAGCACTTGAATAGTCACTTTTTAGATGTGTTGAAGACTTTCGGCTATCAGTTTTCTCATCAAAAGCAAAAATGGGAGTCTGAGTTTTCAATACTGTTTCAGCATTCTAAATATTTGCAAAACCCTACAAAGTACTAATGTGAACATTGAGGTAACCAGTCTCAAGTCTGCAGCATTTACAATATGGTAAAACTATTTATATTTTACACTCAAATGTATAATGCGGTTAACTTCCAAACTGAATCAAACTGTCACCATGTTGAAGTGTGTATTATCACATTAATGTGGTAGTCATCTTAATTTCTCAATACTAACTGCACATGAATGTAAAATTGGCATTTTAATATATGCAGCAAAAATTATTATTACACACATTATTCTGCTGCTTCCATACACAGACTTTCTATTTCAATTTACTGTAATAAAAAACAACAAAAATTTGTCAGAGAAGGTTTTTATCAACTGATTGCACATGTAAAACACTGAAAATCTGGTTATGAAACAGAATAGACTGTCGACGGAGTTTGTAATCAAACATTTTTGGCAGCAATGCGCGTACCTTTTTTAAAATTTATTTATTTAGTAGTAATACTGAGGAAGGTTCTACATGCTCTTATATCGTACTTTATTCGCAGGACCCCTGAATATTTTAATACTTTAAATATAGACAGAAACACTTCAAGGCAGTATTTATCTCACACAGCAAATATTTAAATAAGCAATACATTTTCCAAGTTTCTTTATTTATTACTCGTTACGAAGATTAAAAATGTGTTCTACAACATACGTATCTTTACCATTCACATCCAAGTTCAAAAGAATGTCTGTTTCTCAGTCACAAAGAAACCACTGTTACAGGAGACACGAGACAAGTCCGTGATGCGTAGTACGGAGACAGACACCGCAGTAAATTGCACCACAATCTTGCTACAGCTTTGGAGAAATCGTCATTACTTTGACTATGCGCCCCCCTCTTGCACTTAATAGTCTGTTATTTTCAAACTCAATTCTCATGTCAAATGTACACATTGCAACATTCACATAATTATTTTAATTGAAACATTATAATAATCTATCAACACCTTACAGAACATAGAGACATAAGTTGAACTACTTTTTAATATCACCAGGGGAACAAAATTCAGCAGTGAGAACAAAACAGCTATTTAAATTTTTGTAGCAGCACATATGCACAAACAAAGATGGTTGTAATATTGTAAGGCAAGTTCTCAAGTGGGCAAGACCAAATATGCAAAGAAAAAGTGACATTTACAACATATACTTAATCAAGAATCGCAAAACATTTGAGGTGGCATACAAAGTCACAAATAATAACCAGTCTGTGTGCGTGGAAACACCAACACCAACTCTATTGCAACAAGGTACTTTGCACAGTCTAAAACTATCACTGCCACAGAGAAAAAACACACAGGCAATTTAAGAAAGTTTCAAACTGTCCAAGAAAATAAACGGCAGTTACATATGTATATAAAACTTTTACAAATACTTGCTTCAGTTGTGTTCAAGGCTAAGAGATGCTATATAAATTAAGGAAATCAACAAAGCAAGGAGTATTTGTAAAGAAAAAAGTTAAAAAGCATAGAACACACACACACCTATAAAAAATTACTATACTAGTAAATAATTATCAAATCTTGCAACCCAAGATACAAACTGGAAGGAAAAAGAATTTTGAGAAAAATTCAATAATATGATAGTGAACTTGATCTACACACATATCCAGCCTGTTGACTGTCTACCAACATTCCTAAATTATACTAACCACGAATACTGCACAGACACTTAAGAGTCCACAAGCAACATGCTGGGCTCTCCGACGCTAAGATTTGACATGAAATTCTTACCTACACATTTCCTATCTGTATTCAAAATAAGAATACATACAAAATACAAAAATAGTGCAAGCACACTGTAAACAACATTTGTACTACAAAATATGATGCAAAAGTAAAGATATTAAACAAACCTTCCAACATACAGTTAGCTGGTTTCAAATTATGCAAGTGAAAATTTGTGCCAACCTAGTTTGGCATTCTCATACGTATGAATACAATATTAGGTGAAAAATACAGTAGGTACATCATTTGTACTATGACATCTTGGTTACCATGTACACAACTGAAGTCATTCTGGCTGCAGGGGGGAAAAAATATTTCCAGGAAGCCTAGTTTCTTACAAAATATCTATACCAGCACTAAAATCTGTAAAGAAAGGCAGCCAAATTTCTTAGATTTACTTACAATGTAATCGAAAAACTTGTCCAGTTCAAAAGCACTTTACACTTATCTACTTTTAGGTATGTATGCACACTTAACTTGTACCAACACATTACAAAATCATATTAGTAAAGAATAAATTTTACACTTTGTCCCATAAGGATAAAATTTCACTTGTGGGGGCAAGTTAATCAACAAAATGGTTCTTCAGATACTTCATCATTCCAAATATGCGGAAACGTTTCTGACCTGGAAAAGAAGAAACACAAATGTCAATTTTTATTTACAATTAAAGACTAAAATGCACCACATTTCCTCGCCAACAAACTGAGCGTTCAAATTGGAGTTGTACACTATTTAGCGGACCCTGATCACTGAGCAAGTGCCCACGACCTACGCAGGCGTTGGCAGATGCCCCAGCCATCTTCAAGCACAAGCAGCCTGCTGCCGAGCGAACACGTCACCAGGACACAATGCGAGTGGTCATTTGTGCAGCATACCAGCGAGGATAACCATGGACACGCATATATTAGCAAGTTTATCAATTTCAAAGCACAGATTGTATTAGGAACTTAGCATTAACACTAAAACCAAGTACTAAATTAATATAAACACTTATGGGAATTAGAGATAGACCAAAGATGGTTTTATGTGATGATGTAGCTTATGTTACTTTTGTTGTCCACTTTATGTTGTGATGCCCAAAACTTTAACAACATAAGCACGTTAAGTACAACAGTTTTTATTTAATAGGGATGGGCTGGTTTAATAATTTTTTCGATTCTCTGTTTGGTATCAGTTCTTAAAGATCGGTTCTTGGTTCTCAATCAATTTTCCTTGTTTATAACAGCTATAAACATAAAAATGTTGGATAACATAACCACTTCAGGTTCTTTTACTTTTTAAGTGGCGCTCGTTTCAAAGAGAAATACAGCGCTAAAAGCAAAACTAATTAAATTATAATATTAGTGATGCATCTTTCATATTTTTTACGCTGCTTGCATGCTTTACTGGAGACACCATAAACACTTGCTGTCATCCAATGATTCACTATTTTTTTCAATTCAAACTTTTACCAAACATAGAAGATACATATATATATTTGTTTATTCACAGAACCTGCATACAACTCATTTATTCATATTGTAGACTAATATATTATAAATTACACTCCTTCCTTACCTACACCTCACAATCCCCAAGTCAACTGACATATTTTCAATCCTAAACATATCTTACATACACAATTATTCATAAAATTGTGCCATGATTCAACAAAGTGATACATACTGAATTTACCGCATTGTAAGCAGACTTTATTATTACCAATTTGAATTTTCCAAAATCACACCTCGGCTTAGAATTGGAACAGGCAATATTACTCAGTTCCGCCCAAGTGTGTGTATATATATATATATATAACAAGCTGATAAAATGGACAGTGTATATTTCCCAGTACCGCTGCAGCCCTAATACTAATATAATAAGTGTCCCTAGTTCATAAAAAAGCACAGTTTTTGTTATTGCTTTCCCAAGGTCACGGCGGCAGTCATGGCATATACGTGTTTAGTCCACTGTAGCACTGTGCCATATCTAAAATCTGCCAGTGCCATTTTTAAAAGACCAAAAACTACCGCAGTGAACAGTACCTGCTGTAAAGTAAAAACACAAATAACTAAATATTTAAGTCACATAATTATACGTAATGGTAAAGACTGTATCTAATATGAGCACTTTGAGATGTTATTTCATGGTTTCAACTGCATTCCTTGGCTGCCCTCTGTTCTGCACAACTCTTCCTGCTGGCGCTGGGGCTCCCTTCTACTTCCTCTGTGCTCCCATCCCCCAGCCATGCCCACACCCACACCACCACCTCCCCCACCCCCCAGTCGTCAAAACTCTGGCAGGATCAATGACCTCACAGCGCACAGCGTGCTCTCTCAGCTGTGCGCTGGACTATGACACACACAAAAGTGTCCCTCAGATATATTGCCCAGCAGCTGTAGCCCCGTGGGGGAGACTTGTCAACCAGGCACCCGAAAGTCTTCAGGGGAATGGCCGACCATTCTTCCTGGAGTGCTACAGCAAGTGATCTGGGTCGTTAGGACCGCAGCACCAGTTCATCCCAAGATGTTCAATGGGGGCCGAGGTTGGGAATCTGGGCTAGCCAGTCCATTTCTGGAATCCTATTGATTGTCCCAAACCACTAGTGAACAGATTGTGCTTTGTAGCAGGGAGCACTGTCATGAAAAAACACACTATTATCATCTCCGAACTGGTCTTCTATAGTATACAACACGCAACTGGTCAAAATATCTTAATAGCGTTCCATGAAAAAACAACCCACACTGCAATCCACTTATGCTGAATTTTACAGTGGGCACTACAGACCAGCATGTCACCTTCACCTGGAATTCACCACACCCAAACTGCCGCACGACAGTGTGATTAATCACTCCAATTCACGCATCCCAGTCCACTTTCAAACACAACCACAGAATGAGGCACTTTGAGGTTCACGGGCAGGTGCTCGAGCTTTGAACTGCGTGCAGTCAGGGTACTAGCTGCGTACAATTAGTGACTAAGGAATTCACTGGTGATGGTATCGCACGTTGAAATACCATCTTCTTCAATGCTCGATGGTCCCTGTGTCAACACATGGCCTACCCAGCCGTGGTTTTGTTGCCGTCGTCTTCCAGTTTCCACTTTACAATAATATCTTTAATGGTCGACTTGGGTAACAAGACGGGTGAAAATGTTTCCGACTTATTGCTTACTGATGTGGCAACCAATTGCTACATCATGTTTGCAGTCACTCGAGCTACATTGCTCCACCCATTATGCTGGTCTCATGTAGCACCGACTAACAGAGACCTCTGCCTCCTTTTGTAGCCACAGCAGCGCTCGTAGTGACATCTAGGTGCGCATTCACATTTACAGAGGGGTGTCTGGATACTTTTGATCAGATAGTGTGTAAAAATTTGTTTCAAGCAGGCAACAAGATACAAAACAGCTACTGCTATATGATAAGAATGTATCATTTTATATTTTTAATATAACTACCATACTGTATAATCGAAGAACTCAACCTCTACAAATTTAAAGTTGTTTTTGCTTCATAATTGAAATATTTTTAAGTAAATATTAAAATAAATAAAACTACTGCCTCAAATAGTTGCAGTTCTTAGCCCTATGCCACATGCCCATCATTTGATTAACACTTTAGGGAGCTCGAGCAAAAACATTTTGAAAATTTCTGAAGAAAAAAAAACTTGCATTTTAATGCAGTCTTACTGTCTGCATTTAACAGGATCTTACAAGAACTCTACAGCTCAGTAAGAATAACTTTCCTAACTACAAAAATATTTGTTACATCCCCGCAAAAGGACAGCTGTGATTGTAAAACCTCTTACACAAAAGATTTAATTGGAACAAAATCAACTCAGCGCCTTAGTGACTGACCAGCTAATAATGAACGTTGTAGAGCACAGTCAGCATTTCCATTGTAATGTTAGTCAATAGAACGGTAGTGAGTGGGAACACACAGACCAATAGAACTGGTGTTCCTGCAGCGGTGGATATAAGTAACTCACTTGTCTTGTAAACGACTGCTGACCACAAAGTGTTCAATTTAATGTATACATTGGTCTAAGTAAAGGTCTACCTTTCTGAAGATTTTGACAACCTTGAAAGCAAGTCGGCCTATAGTATGCAAACTAACCGCAAATAAGCATGAACTTTTCACTAACCTCAATAGCATCAGCAGAGAAAACAAAAATTGAAAAGAGGAAGTACATTATTTCAACCAAACTTGTTTTTATGGTGGGAAACGTGAATAAATACTATCAAGTTACTTAGTGGAATCTTTTATACGTTTGTATAACCTAAAAATCGTAGTAGCAGTCTTGTTTGAAGTGATTTTATTATGCGTTTACCATCACCAAATATTTTAGAACTGTAATTTATGATATCGGAAGCAAAGTTGGATAGAGTTAAGATTATGGAATTAGAATGAAGGAAATTTTATATTTTGGCACTTATAATTTTAAAGTAATGATGTTAGACTACAGTCATTAACAACTTATTCAATTCTAAAAGTTTTGAAATTCGAGAATAAATAGTTTGATTCGGAATTCAATTTAATTTTAAAAAATGTTGATTTGCAGACCCCTAATAGTTAATTCATATTAGTATTCACAAAATACAATTAGTGACCATGTTAAGACATTTCAGAAAAATACAGAATAATGTGTGCTTATTAACAAAGGAAACTTCTTAAAAGGGTAAAATTACGTATTTGTAGTAGACAAAGTACTTTTTTTAAAAGCTTATTAAGCTGGAAAACTTCTTAAAAGGGTTTTACTGTATTTATAAATGAGTGGATGAAGATGTTATAAAGCATCCTATCTAATGGTCAAGTCATCTTCCCCATTCCATCATTAATACCAGAATTACAAGTAGGTAATGTGCGGGATCCCAAAAATCCATAAAAATTCCCACGAAGACTCATTTATCCCTTCAAACCAAAATAAAAAAATTTCCAAAATTTTTTTAAGGATTTTTTTGTACAAGTCACGATTTACATTTGTGTACATATTTAATATTATCTGAAGCAATTTAGTCAACATACCGATAGTGATAAGATTACAAAAATACAGTGAAACTTATATTATTCGTTTTTCAAGGGACGTACTGAAAAAACCTCAGCATTCGGGAAAACTCAACATGTGGACAACTCTCCCCAAAAAGTAAAATCTAACCTAAAAAAAAATGTATTTTCATCCTTGGGTATACTGAGTTGATTGCCTGTAATGAACAATGGGCATATCTTAAATACTGGATGAAAAAAATATATTTCAATAATTCAATATAAGTATTGTATTATAAAATATTGAAATGCACTTAATTTCAAAAATCAGCGGAATATTTACATAAAAATTACTAAATTTCAGCCAAATGTAAAAAAAAGTAGCAAAAATTAAACAAAATTACTTAAAAACAATGATTTAAAATAGAAATGTGCTAAAAATTGTTAAAATTTAAGTACGGTAATAAGGTACGTAGTTTTATCATAATAATGCTGCATTTTATATTTTTTACTCTTCTTTGGAGGCAAATTTAACAGTTTCTTTGAGTTTGGAACGTAAGAATCCGATTTTTTGAAATTATATTTTACTACGCTAAAAATTCCGTTGCACGCTAAGTGTTTTTAAATTTCGCCAAATTAAAAGCAGTCTGCTAAGTTGACAACACACACCATCTTGTGCAACAGTAGATTTCACTGCATTACTCTTAAAAAAAAGTTACTAGCATGATTTCATCTTAACGAAATTAATACGTGAAAACATACTTTTCTCCTTTAATGCTTGTATTTACATGGTTATTTACCGCAATGACCTAAAAATTATTACGTTTCCATTGTGGAACGAGAGTAAAGTTCAAATCCGTTCCGTCCATTATGAATGTCTGGTTCTGGCCGTACCACATCCATTACACATACATGTTTTATTTGCGCGACTATTAGTTTGCTGACTTGAAACAAAGAAATGCCTGCAATTATTATGTTTTACCTGTTTTTCGACGTTCGTAATTTAAAACAAATTAAGATTGAATTATGAAAAATAAATTACATAGTTGTTTACAATTGCAATGTTTNGCCGTACCACATCCATTACACATACATGTTTTATTTGCGCGACTATTAGTTTGCTGACTTGAAACAAAGAAATGCCTGCAATTATTATGTTTTACCTGTTTTTTGACGTTCGTAATTTAAAACAAATTAAGATTGAATTATGAAAAATAAATTACATAGTTGTTTACAATTGCAATGTTTCACGACAACTAGTTGTGTATACTAGCATTTGAGGTTAGGGCGTGTCTGTTTACCTGCTCTTGGCGCTACTGAATTTTGGTAGTACCAGTTTTAAGATAGTTTTTTCACAGATAAACAATAGTTCCAAATATATTTTGGTTTTCGGACAAAATATCTGATCGATGGATGCGGATAAATGAATGATTTAAGGGTGTAGCATGCGGGTTCTTTAAACATTATTTATACAGGATATTTGTTGGAACCATCCAAAAAAATCGACAAACAGGAACGCAACGACGAGGTTTCACTGTATAAGAGATGCATTTATTTCCTGTCTATTAAACATTTACGCAAATGGTACTAAGTTTTGCTACAGCCAACATAACTTTTTAAAGAGTACTGGTAACAAGGCACAAAAACTTGGAAATACAATGCAGGTTTAATGCCATCTGGTTGCAAATTACTGAAGAATCGTGAAAACCATGGAACTCTGACACGGATGACCACAATTTCAATGCACAATATTATTCAGTGAGGCTATTGTTTACAATGGAACGGACTATACATTAACCGATAAACTTTGTAATTATGTAAACACTAAATGATCACAACTATGCAAAGTACGTGAATATGTATTTTGCAACACTATAAAGGCATATTTCAGAAATTGGAATTTTTATGCATATTTATATCTGCAATTTGAATTTCCTTCAGCAAATTGATAATACATTAACAATATGACCAGCAACATCAGTCATTTTGCCAACCTCATAGCCCTAACATGTCCTTCAATTTATTAATTTTAAAATATTAATAAAAAATTTTAACTCAAAACCTAACATTATTTATACATCACACATCCTAAATACATTATAAATATTTGTTTTGTAACAAAATGAAACTAACTCTAATTAAAATAAGTAATCTACCGTTGTCACCAACCAATGCAGTCAACCCAAAAAATTCAAAAGTCCAGAAGCACGTGTGCCATTTTCTGCAGCTATCTACTAGTGTCAAAGTTTGTGTTTACCACATTTTCACACGATGACAGTTGACCTGAAGAAAAATAGAACCATAAAAAGTTGTAGTTTTGAGAGTTAACTATACTTGAAAAAGCACATGTGATACCTCCAGGCAAACGTGCAGTGTCGATTTGCTATGGGCAGTTCTACCATGTCAACATTCGACATGGAGGCATTAACTTCCATGCCTTCACACCAACTGACAATCACATTACAGCACTTCAAAAAACAATACAAATATGTCAACAGATGGGCAGAACATTAACCTAAAAATGTCTAGACACTTAATTACACAGATCTAATATTGTAATATTGGGAATTCTCCAGCTGTCAGAATGTTACCTGCATCTGCACCTGCACTTTACAAAAAGCTAAGTGCAACAAAAATGTGATACGCATACATACCTATTACTTTTTGCATAGGCTCATCACAAATGGCGAACTGTTTGTTCTTTGGGTCCTGAAAAGAAGAAAACATTCATATATAAATTAAACCAAGAGAGCATTTGTACATTGTTTACCAAAATATGTCTTTATAGTTAAGATACAATAATAATACCACAAATTCTGCAATAGGAAAAAGGAAATTCTACAACTGAGAAAATAATATTTTGCTATAGAATAAACAAAAAGAGAAAGGTAATATGCAAGAAAATCAAGTGTCTCAATTATGATCTCACCTCATTATTCAGTTGTCAAAATAACATAATAATAATAATAATAAACCAACTCTTGCACAAAAGATGCACAACTAGTCCAAAGCTGTGATTCGATTATTGATATTTCCATTGTAATGATATTGGCAAAAAACAAGTAATCAAAATGTATCGATTTTCATCACCATACATGTGTATTAATGATCTACCGATGAGATGAAAGAATAAGAATACAAAATTAATGAAAGTATATTTATATCCCTTCTTTAGCAGAGGACAGTCAAGTTCGCTTTCCAATTATTGCAGCTTACACTGTGCGTCATATAAAAAAAAGTAGGAAGTTTTAATTTAAAGACGTTAAAAACAATGGCAGATTTCGGGCAGCAATAAATATTTGACTTTTAGATGTTGGTTACCTTGGCTACGTTTTTCATCATCCATCATAGCAGAAGTATAATAGTGTATTTACGTACAAGTTAGGTTATGAAGCGTAATGCAACATTGTGCGGAACTATACTTTCGTTTTCGTGAACGACACTAATGATGCAGTTGGTATTTTCTGTGCCATAAAGATTTTTTAAGAGGTGGAAAATTTCAAAGCATTACAAATATGCTAATCAGCTTGAATTGTTTTTGATACCCACAGTTTCATACATGTTTTCAGAGCTTGAATGTTAAAATATTAAAAAGAAAACTGAGTTTTGCAATGTCAACGGATTTATTTTTGTTGATGATGGATGAACAACATGTTTTTACATAGTATTTCAGTGAAATTTATTTATGTGCAAATGTTCTGATCCTTTAAAATGAATGCTAACTAAGTGCAACAGTTTTTAATATAATTATTTTAACAAAGTTTGTGGAAAATTAACCATACATAATTGAAAATATTCGCTGGGAGAAAGTAATTTATGTTTTTGTTATGCTTGTGAACCAACACCTGGCAGGCCTAAATGTTTGATTCTGCAATGATTATGCACGACAACTCAATTTCTGCAAAAAATTCTGCAATCACGAAATTGCAGAATACTCACATCCCTAATTATAGGCGTACAATGCTCAGATTCTGGTTCAATTCTCCCCATCAGAATTGAAATTCACATTCCAATTCCTGTAGTAAGTCAACATGCATGTGAAACTTTATACCAGGAACAACTCAAAACATGTATAGTGTAAATCATATTTTTAAAAGCAAATATTTAATAATTGGTGAAACACAGATAGAGTAATGCAACAAACCATAGGCCTGTTTCATAAAACAAGTTTGCAAGTTATAAGAGAATTAATTTGTTACTTCTAAAATAATTCCAGTTGCTATTTCATAAAGCTGCAAGTCAACATTGTTTGCTACAAGTGAAATTGTACAAGTTGAATGGTGAATTTTTGCCTTCTCTCAACAGTAAAATGCACACCATATCTGCCTGAACCACTTGAATAATACAGCTCCTACTCTGATCTCGCTGTCTATTTCAGAGAATGGCAGCAGCCTTTGTTTGTCATTGTTTGAAATGTTCAGGATGTCTAAGGCAGGAAGACTGCACAAGATGAACGCACCGCCCACTGAGCGTAGTCTACTCTCCATTGTCATGTTTGCTATCTCACGTCTTAGCTGCTCATGCAATCAATACTTTCCCTACTCATTCCATTCTTTTCTTTCCCATAGACAAAAAGTAAGGGCTCAGAAAATTATAAATCTAACCACCTACATCACAAGCTTTAAAATTACAACAGAACCTTAAAAGGACTCCCCTTACAGTCTCCACAAATAACCACTATGACACATCAGACGCTATTGATATTTTGGAAGATTTTGGACCCAATTTTCACCAACTCCCAACCCCTATACATCAAAATTTGCAATTTGCTCAAAATTTGCAATTTTCTGCATGAAGTCCACATTCCATAATTACAGTACATTTTTAAAAATTAAATATAAATTAATTTGAATGATTAAGTATCTTCTGGGGGAAAAAAATAATGATACTCAGGACACTTTAATCAACATCCCTTATCCCACCAAAAATTAAAACACCTAGCAGCGCAAGGATTTACAGAGCATAATAAGTTCATGTTCAATTATCTCAAGTATAAAATCAATATGATTTTTTAATGTAATATTAATTTAATTCAGTGGTTTCAATTCTTCCAAATTAAATTTCAGAGAAGGGTATCTGCGACTTTGTCACCAATAAATTATACAAATTGTTAACACTCAACATGCCTATTTTTTCTTGAACGAAAATTTAATGTTTGGTGGGTTATTGCAAAACAATCTTCCAATATTTCAACAAAAAGTTAATTTATATTAATAAACAGATGTGTTCTGAACAAAACAATATTATGGATATGTATCTGCAACCTCAATTGTTGCCAATCAATTACAAAAACCAACACTGGACACTGCCTACATTTTTCTATGCAAAAATTCAATGTTTGATGGCAGTGGAAACATGTGACAATATTTCACCGGAATATTAGTTTATAACATAAGTCTTCCAAATGAAATGATGTGGGATGCCACTTAAGCATATCTGTGATCTCTGTCACCAAACCTTTACAAAAACTGTGACATCGGATGCTGCATATTTTTTGCCCTATTTCTACAAACTAAACAGAAACTTTCTTGTTTATTCAGCGCAAACACTACTTCCTGAAACCCAAAATTACCAAAATTCCCGATGCAACTGATTGTATTAACACAATGAAGGCGTGTGTGTCTTGTCTGAAGAAACAAGGATGGGAAAATAAGAGGGGATTAAGAAGGGGGAAGGGGGAAGGTAGGCTGTGTGGAAGAGAGAAAACGAGAATGTATCTAGCTTTCGTCAAGTGCGATGGACCGGTCAAGATGTGAAGGCCACAATGGAAGGATTGCCTTGGTTTCACAGTCAAGAGCTCTACCTGTAGACTTCAATACTGCAGATGGCTACACACATGAAGTTTTTGCAACCGTGAAATATCATTATTTCGTGAATTTTGGCATTTCCTGCGGATTTCAATCCATCTGAGGTTCCAATGTATTCCCCACTCCAACTTAATGCATTGAAACACTGCCATAATTGTGTTNAAGACTTGCCTTGGTTTCACAGTCAAGAGCTCTACCTGTAGACTTCAATACTGCAGATGGCTACACACATGAAGTTTTTGCAACCGTGAAATATCATTATTTCGTGAATTTTGGCATTTCCTGCAGTTTCCTTGTGAATTTCGGTATATCATGCAGTTGCAATGCGAATCCGGTTATAACATCCACATGTTCAAAACATATTAAAAATTTTTTAAAAGAACCACGTGTAACTAATACAGTGGATTCTCCATCCACTGTTTCTCAGGGGACTAACAAAAAATTTCAACACACATGGACTTTCAATAATCATGGTATTGAAATGCAGATAAATCTAAAATGGGACCACAGAATATGGATGTGGGATTTCAATCCATCTGAGGTTCCAATGTATTCCCCACTCCAACTTAATGCATTGAAACACTGCCATAATTGTGTTCGAAAGAAAATTAAACAAAAAACACCATATGCAAATATGTACTATTTTCCACACCAATGGTATTGTAAACACTGCCTTAATCTTCCACGACTGTGATTGTAAACATTAGTTTTTGTACACTGTTCATAACCACGTGAACATTAACGAATTGCTGAATCTATTTTAAACACGTGTTGTGGTAGTGTTGATAGCCACAACTTCAAAAAATCAAATAATAATAATTTAGCAAGTTTTTCAAATTCTTTTGACATCTGTGATGTGTTTGAAGATGAAAGATGCATTTACAGTAGAGATGGGTCCAAAATCCATTTTTCAGATATTACAGATACTTATACTTTGTGGCAGAACGGGCAAATGGTGCCAATACAAATAATTTCATTTGATATTTTTTATATGGTGTCAGAGACTATCAAAAAACATTTACCATTTTGGAAAATATGCACTTCACACAGTTTGCAAATGGCTTTGAGGGAGGCATCTTGTATAACACAAAAAAAACCTCCTAACTTCACTTTTTCTGATTCCGTCCATGCTAGATTAAAAATTAGCATACAAATATGTATGCAAACTTACATGATCATTTTTATTTCATATTTGGCCACCACGTCCAACTCAAGTTCACGCATTCACTATTTGCAAAAGACGCACAGAGAAATTGTGTTCTTTTTCCAGGAAGTAATAGAACCACTTTATAACGATAGTCAACAATGGCAAAATAAATTATCGCTATAGCAAGTTATCATTATAAAAAAATTTAAAGTGCCTCATAATTTTTTTGTTATTGTATTTGCCCTTGTAGATCCTGTGTTTAACGAATGCCGTAAACTACGCATCCTCCAGTCCCACGTGTAGACAGTAAATTTTCATAACGGGAACAGCTGGCACCACGAACAGATGTTACTTTCCAGTTCTGTTTCAACCCGCAAACATACACATCTGTTCAAATGTAAACAAATGTAGCTTTATGGTAGGCTAGAAAAATATTTGGACAATCAGAAATAATATTTTGGAGGAAATGAAAAATGTCAACATTGAACACATACATTTACAACAAATGAAAAACTTATGATTTTAACTTGTTTTACTATAGAAAAGTGTGAATTACAAGCATATGTTTACAATTTGTTTGCTTACTTAGGTACACAATTTACATTACCTTCATTTTCCAACTACTTTTATCGTGCAGGATCCACTGTCTTGTACACTTGTAATAACATCTCATAGATTCTACTTCACAATTGCATGCATGCCCTATTGATATTCCTACTCAACTGAACAGTATAATTCACACGACAGTATGCAGGGTACTACAGCTGGTTGCCATTCCCAGTTCGTGTTGCAGATTCTTCCTATCCCCACAACATAGGAGCGGTAGGCGGATAGCATCTCGCCACCCCCTCCTAGACCAAATCCAACGTTGGCCTTTACTAGCTACACTTCCGATCGTACCTCTCCCCTTCGTACCCCTCCTTGTAATCCTCCACTACAACACCCGCATGCATCTCTTTCCACACTCCATCTGACGCAAGTGACGCCACACGACACAGCCTAACAAAGACTGGCTCGGGCATGGCACGTCGCTTGCAATGCAACATGTTTAAACATTTTAAAAATACAAGTTTACAAATGTTTGTATTATTATAGTGAAACGGTTCATTAATAGACTTGCGTAGTAAACAAAGTACCTTTCAAATGATGGTGCATTTAAAAACTATCCCAATAGTGGACGTGACGCTATAGGACATACTCGCAATAACACGGTTCCACTGTAAATGGAAAATATTTACCCAGCATTTCAAACGTATTTGTTATAAACATTTGTAGACCTAACCATCATGATGAACGACCATGTAACAAAGAATGATACTGGTGCAATTGTATGCCCACGAGATTTATTTCTTCTTATATGTGAAATGATTTCTCTTGTTCCAGAAACTTGGATTTAAATCTTGTTAATTGTGTATTCAAAAATCGGATCTTTGAGGTAACTGGAAACGTAATAAAAGTTGTTTAAAAACTCTAAAATATTTACCTCGGAATTTTCTGCAGTAGTGCTAAACCGCCACAAACAGAATAACATTACGTGATCAAGATGGCATCATGACCACCATAGCAAGCACGTATTTCATGCAAAGTGCACAGATGCTTCAATGACCACCATTCATTGCCGTAGGGTCCCACTTTTACGGTAAATAAAATGAGCTGATTTTATCATTACAATTTTGCCATTTCGTCAAAAAACCTATTTCGTAAAATAAATTTTATAGCAAAAAATGCATTCATTAGGCTGTTATTCAAACAAGTATTTGTTAAGAATTCACTCAACATTGAATTTTTTATTCATTGTTTTAATCAGTACATATTTAAATTCAAAAATATTTAATATTAAGGATGAAAGGACAAACTTATGAGAGCACACTTGTCATATAACAAACATAGGGGAATGCAAGATTTTGGATTTGCTGTAAAACCAATTTTTTATGCAAATTTTTGTGTTTTAAAACTAATGAACTCGATTTTTAATTTTTCGTGATAATACTACAAAAAGGTTGGAGAAATACCTTTGTAGCTGCAAATAATGGCATATCGGATTGATTGCAAGGTTTCATTCCACAAATTCTCATGCGTGAGATAATATTAATTAAATAAGTGAATAAAGAAACTGAGAAATTAGGTTTTAACCTCGCTTCTGCTAGAAAATCATCTTTCCCAAGTAATATCTCATGGCATTTCCCTGAGCAGAAAAGATACAGGCTTTCGTTAATTTCAAAACATTTGTTCTCCATCAACATAGAAACACTATAAAAATAGCATAACTTCCAACGACAAAATCACTTGTTTAACCTCAGATTACGTGCATAATGCAAACAACAAAATAATATCAGTAGAGATTGTTCAGTGCTGCTGTTAATAACTATCAAAATTTTCAGTGGTTTAGACTTTCAAAAGTAGCGCTGTGAAAGACCACCGGTAGTCACAATGCAACATAGTGTGCCCACGACGAAAAACAAATAATTCTTTTGGAATCTTCTACAATTGTAGACTATGTCAACACATTTTGTTAAAGCATCTTTAAATTTTGTATTGCCACGTGTGTGGGTGAAGTTAATTTTGTTTGAATATTTGGGAACTTTGTATGACGTTATAGTCTTTTAAAAATGCAGAAACCCGCTGTTGTGCAAAGCAACATGCGGCAGAATTTTCACAGCATAGCTTGTATGCAAGTGATGATAAAAATATATTTTGTAAATTTTGCAACGCGTCGGTAACTTAGGATCGTAGAGACTCATGCATAAAGCACATTAAAAGTGAGAAGAAAAAAAAAACAATCAACCAAAAATTTAAAGTTCAAGTTTACAGTGTTTATGTCTCATTTTAAACTCTTATTGTTATTTTCATGTGGTTTTGTTTGTATTCGCATAACTGTTAAATAAAAATAACACAAGATTTTTTAAGAATAACAACCTCAAATTCTGTATAAAAATAAACACCCTAGATATAACTGAATTATATTTAGCATTATCATCACCTGTGTGGGTATATATTTATATGAAAAATATATGCATTTACATGTGATGTTCGAATCAGTATATAAACATTGCGTGTTATTATAGGTTGAAACAGTCTGCTGTCGGTTGTAAGACAGACCCCATTTTTTTTAAATGCAGGTTATAGTAAAAACTATTGTCTTATTTTCAGGTGAATATGGAACTAAAATTACAGTTTAATGAGAAAACAAAAACGTACAAGAATATAAACAAACAGTTTTATTTCAGGATTGAATGTTTTTTTCTCTGTAAAACAATTTTAAAGACATTTGTGTCATATTGAAGCAAAAAAAATCCACTGTCTAGGAACCTCAACATAGGTTTGAAAAAACTTAAAACCATAACAAGTGATTTTTTTAACATAGGTAATGCTCCGTCATTTTAATTCAAATAAAATTGCTTACTCTTGTTTATGCACTTGCATAAACGTTAATAAATTTGAAAGAAAATATGCATATAATAACTTATCTGATCCAAAATTCTTTGTTTATAAAATTTGTGTTAAAATAAGACAGTAAAATTTTGCCTCATTTTAGTAATAAAGTGTTAATTTAAGAGTATTCACATTAAGAGAACATTGTACTTACATAGAGATTCTTCTCTTTGATGATGGCCCAAATCTTTTTGACGACCTCGTGACGAGCCATGGTGTCCTGCCCGACGACAGCAGCCAGCTCTGCGCTCAGGGCATGGGGCTTGGTGTAGCCACCACCCCCACCACCTCCCTTTTTACCCTACACACAACATTACATACACTGTAAAAATAAATATAACTGCACGTCATTAACACTAATGCAGACCGACTGTGTTAGACATACCAAGTTGTAATTCACCATTTTAAGCATAATACGACACAAATAAATCTCAGTACATAATACTTTACCAAACTTATCACACCTGCCGAAGATTTGTAAGATGTACTTTAAAGTGAAGTGGTTTGTACTTTGATACATAGCCAAGTCATAGTTGGGGTAAAACCGCAAAACTTTATTATTTCCAAGTGCTCTGGCCCAAAAGAACATAGTGGACTCCCTATCTAGTTTTTCAGGGGACTGTCAAAAATTTTCCATACATACGGGATTTCAGTAGATGAGGGTTCTGACATGTACATCAGTAAAATGCAATTATACAGGTGGTCAGGTAATTTGCTGATACGGACTGCACCACAAGAATTTGTGATCAAAACCAAATTGGAAATATTCTTTGGTAAAAAAGTTTCAGGCCTTTAGTTTACGAGAAAAACGACATTAATGTAGACAAAGAAAACTTTTACGTCAAGCACAGCATACAAAATGTTCAAACGTCATAACAGGTGTTCCGAGGTTCGCCCTGCCCATAGCAATGAACTTTTCCGCACATTAGATGCGTGCAACATCCACGGACCTTGGCCACAGGATGAACCCATGTTCATTGCCATGTCCCGGTATTCACTGCATGTGAACTCCATGCCCTCTTTGGGCACTACTGAGGTCGGATTCTTCCCTTACTGCATGTCTTATGACAGACACATTAGTTGCAGCATTACCACATCACCTCACTTTTATCTAGTAAACGAATGGCCTTATGCATTTTTACTTAAAAGTATTTTCAATTAGTTTTAATCACAGATTGATGTGGTGCAGTCCGTATACACAAATTACCAGATATTCTGTACTTCATTTTGAGTATTGAAGGAGGTGGAAAACTGCACCGTGGACTATACACAAGTCTTCCACCTCCTTCAATAGCACACACTCCAGTCAAGACTTATTGTATCCAGGGCAGCTACAACTGTGCAACAGAAAATCTTATTTACCAGCTGCAGTGCATTCAGAGTACATTGACCTCACCAACACTCTCAGCAGACACCAAACAAGCAATATGTAAATCTGCAGGAGAAGCCAGTTGCAGCAATGCAGCATCTCACAACCAGAGTGGAGGACCCTACCTCCTGCAGAAATGCATCGCTGAGAACTAGCTCACCAATAAATCACCAAATCCAGACACACACCCGGTCTAAACATAAGATAACCCCTCCGCCACATTTAAAATTTCCCGCCTCACCGTAGTTTGCTAACCACCACTCACGAGACTGCAGTGTGCCACTGCTTGCCGCCTGATGAATCTGGCCTAGCCCTGAGAGTACTTTGCATTCTGTCTACTTTTATAACGCAATTAATCATCAGTAGCTTATACTCAGAAGATCAATGCTTGTGGCATACGACATATTAAGGAAGCAACCTAACACTTCATACATGGGGTGATGAGTATCTACAGTGAAACCTCTATTATTAGTTTTTCATGGGACCTACTGAAAAAAACTCAGAATGCGGGAAAACTCGACATGGGGACCACTCTCCTCCTCAAAAAGTAAAACCTAACCTCAACTTCAATTTCTGCCAAATGTAGAAAAAGTATCAAAACTCAACAAAATTGATTAAAAACAATGATTTAAAATAGAAACTTGCTAAAAATTAAATTTAAAGTACAGTAATAAAGTACGTAGTTTCATCATAACAATGTTGCATTTTTAATTTTTAACTCTAATTTGGAGGCAAATTGAACACGGTTTTTGAGTTTGACATGTAAAAATCCGATTTTTAAATTAAAATTTTCTCCGCTAAAAATTCTGTTGCACGCTAAATGTTTTTAAATTTCTCCAAATTAAACAGAAAGTCTGCTAGTTGACAACACTCGCAGTCATCTTGTACGACAGTTGATATCACTAAATTACTCTTCAAAAAAGGTTACCAACGTAATTTTATCTTAACAGAATTAATCCGTGAAAACATACTGTTCCCCTTTAATGCTAGTGTCTGTTTACCTGTTCTTGGCGTTACTGAATTTTGGTAGTACCAGTTTTAAGATAGTATTTTCACAGATAAACAATAGTTCCGAACATATTTTGGTTTTCGGACAGAATATCTAATCGATGGATGCGGGTAAATTAATGATTTAAGGGCGTAGCATGAGAGTTTTTTTAACACTGTTTATATAGTATATTTGTTGGGACCATCCAAAAAAATCGACTGATGCAGGAAAACTACATAAACGGGAACGCAACGAGGTTTCACTGTATAATCAATCAAAATACGATTTTGCCCCACTTTATTTGTCTTCAGAAATTGACCCCCTAAACAATGAAGATAATTATAACTAAATATGTTATGTGTCAACACCCTCATCTAAAATTCTGGATGTATGGAAATTTTTTGACATTCCCATGAAAAACTGTAGATTTGAAAGTCCATCGTATGCCTATTTTAATATTTTTTCTGTCATAAGGAGACCAGAACATGTACTTTTCTCAGTTCTTGGAAAAAATGTGCAAGTGGTACATGGGTAAATATGGAACTGTCAAACACTCACATTCACAGCAGGGAGTAGGGACATGTTGCCTGTTCCAGTTTCCAGTTAATCAATAAGCTGAAGGAAGTTATCAAAAATAGAAAAAGACGAGACAGTAGTGGAAATGTTGACAAGTCAGCGGGACCCAAAATAAAATAAACATGTCAGGGTGCAATTTAATGTGCTTGCCGCCATTAGACCCAGAAGACATTAACTACACAAGCTTGGACAACTAACAGTCAGTCGTAGAAAACCATAAAAACTTCTGGCTCGTCTGCCCTCCTGGCTGCACAAACATCTTCACCAATTAGAAAACATTAAAGCTAAAATGAGCCACTAAAATATCTAGAACTGTAAATTATTTGGTACTTTGCCATTTACATGATTTTCTGTGTTACCAGACTATACCTACCACCAATCAAGCTGGAGTGTCTTAGATAAATGAATGGCATACATAATATGTTAGAAAAGTGGGTCAACTTACGCCTCCCTTCTTTGTAGATCCCCCACCGGCTCCTCCACCACCTCCTCCTCCTCCACCACCACCACCTGATCTGCTATTCCTGGACCTCGCCCAGTCCTCATCACTGTCGCTGTCGCTACCCTTCTTCTTCTTCTTGCCACCTGCTTTGCCCTTCTTGACAACCCCCTTCCCTTTCTTAGGGCTGTACTCCTCGTCGCTGATGTTCTGCACAATGCCCACAACAAATATCACACTTTGTAACATGTACTTCTTTTAAGTTATGTAAAAATACAAAAATCTATTTATTCCACTATAATAAAATGTACTCAGGAGTTAAGGAATGCACAAGACATCCACATACTAAATCACCACTAAAACCTTCTATATCTTCTTATCTATTGGCAACTCTACACTGCACTTATATTTCCACCCCCTCCATTCAAAACATTACCATTTTAAAAATTCTGGTGTTCTTTGACCAAAGAAAAACTCATTCCCAAATATCACCACATTTCAAGGACTCCATGAATAAAGTGAGAGTACAGACAGGCAATATTTGATCCATTTCAATTCAGAGATACTGGCATCAATACAATACTTAGGCGTAGACATAATTTTCAATAGACATACTGTAGTAAGGATAGCTCAAGTTAAATGTTATATTGTCATGAAAATAAGCCAACTGCCAATACAAACCAACTCCCCTTCGCTCCCCCTTGAAATTAGGAAAAACTGCAAATTTCAAAATGGTGAAAAGAAAATTAATTTCATTATTTTTTAACAAGTATTTATTGAAATGAGTAAGCTTTAGATAAGTTTTACTAAACGAAGCCTTTAGGTTGGCAACAACTTATATGAAAAATATAAGGGACATTCTTTACACAGTTAGAAATAAAGTAACAACTTATTGAACTCAACCGTAAGAAATATTCTTACATTATGTTACTTATTCTTTCATTTACTTAAAATCAGAAAATGAAAAGGCTTGTAGACCCTAAGTGTCTAATTCCTGGCTCTTTTAATACTGTCGCCATCCAAGGACAGGGTCCCAAACACTGTATTCCACATAACTATGTTGCTGTTTGCCAAACGGCCTTTGTAAGGAGTCATCAGCTGTCTGCCGTAGGTGAAGTTGAAGTAATGTTCGTCAAAAGTTAGGGGAAAACAGGAAACATGGTTGTAACAGATGAAGATAATGAAATAGACATTAATCTAACTCAGAAAAGTTCAACACTGCCTGCACCAGATGTAAAAACAATTGGGACTAGACAGGTTTAAAAGTTAAAAAATTATGCCAGATTATGAATTTTTAAATTAAAATTCTTAATTACTGGCATAAAATAGTGTACAAGTCATATTTTTACAGAAAAAAATTTTTTTTACACAGGGTTGAGTGTAACAACCGTAACACAATGGGTATAACATCCATAACAGAGGCAAAAAGTTTCAAATGACTAATTCTTTTGTTATTTAAAAATATTTTATTTTCAGCAGCCTTTTAAAATGGCTGTAAAGACTTAAGAACTGGAATGGAGTGAGACTTTGATTTTCCTCCTGAACACTACACTTCCATTTAATAGTTCCCAAATTTGCTACATCCATAACAACACACTTTCTTCAATAATCTTTAAGAAAAATAAGGTAGTGCGAATTTGGTAGAATAAAGATATAGTCCAGTCATGAGTACTTCACACTTTTCTGAAGCCCTGCTACATTTATACTTTTGGCTACCAATTACATATCCTTCCGCTATACGTAAACATAAACACTGCCATGTGACTTCTAACTTCTTAACTGTTAAATGCATTCTTTACTGTTTACAGCTGTTCAAACAATTCTGCCATATTTCAAAAACCATTACATACAAATATTTACAATTTAGGAATATAACCATATTCATGCCAGCTTTATGACTTTTAACAAAGTCTGTATTGACGTTAGTTCTTACGGTTATAATTTTACACTGTTAACATATTTGTTTTACACGATATAGCACATTACATATAATACAGGTTAATATTTTGCTGCGACTGTTACAACTGTGGGGAAAGAACTGTAGTATTTAACCTCTTGTTATTTATGTGTTTCTGGGTTATTTCGTTAAAGGACGGCCTTAGTTTGATCAAATATCAAAAATTAGGAGCAACCAGCCCAACAAAAAAGATAGTAAAATCAAACACGCCACTCGTGTCGCTGATTTTTTGTACGTAGCAGAGACAAACTTGAAATATAGTGGTGAAGTTGAACACAAATGTGCCTACCGTAGCGTTTACTCCGCTCATATTTCTTTGCATTTGTACCTAGTTTTTACTAGGTTTATTCAATTATTTATTTAAAATTTTTGAGCTGGCCTTAGCAACTTGATGGGATTGTGGCAAACATTCAGATCACAAAAACATAAGCACATTACACAATTGTTTCAAACACCTAGAGTGAAGTTACGTAGTGATAAATAAGCAGACATGTAATTAACTTCATCATCAAAACAGTTCACAGTTAAAACGTATTAACTTGGCACGTCCAATATTTGCAATTACACACCCCAGGCCAGCGTAACGAACACAAAGCAGCCACATCCTTTCACATGCAGCAGTTAACAGCACATATTACAGTATATTTATTACTGCAATGGAAACACAGATTTATCACAACATCGTAACATGCCTAGGTAGGTTTAAAATGAACAATATGTACAAACTTGATAAAGTGATTTGAAGTATTTTTCGCAGGAAGAAAAATATACGTTTTGTTTGGCAACAGCAATAATGCAACGTCATCATGTAATTTTGCCACTTGCGACTTCTGCCAACTTTGGATTTGCAACCCTCCCACCGTCACATATTATAACAAGTATTGAAACATTAAATTCTCTTTCCAGTTGAAAAGTACAAATTGAAGAGTTATTATTTTTGCTGTAATACGTATGAAATATGCTAAAATTAAAAAAATATATATAATTTTCCTCCAACTAGCAGTGTGAAACTTCCTTGAAGAGGGGTGAGCAGAGGGTGGAGGGGAAAGAGAGGGGGAGACACACACACAAGGGTGACAAGCTCTGCTCCCCCAACGGTTTCTTGCAAAGTTTCTTGCTCGGTCGAAAAAAAAAACACCATCACTAGGGCCTACACACCGTATTTTGCACTGATTTTTATAACTAAGATAAAATATGTTTTCATCAGAGCAAACTAAAAATTTAAATATTTCAATAGGCAATATTTAATTTACAAATGGCATACCAAAAAACCTGGTTAAAACAATATTTTAACTGTGAATTATTTCTGACTAGCAGTTTCCAAAACATTGTCGCTCTCACTGTTAATTCGTATTGAATAATAAATAAAAATTAGAAGTATACCAAGGTTAAGTTTCATTTATTAAAAAACGTAATACTTTTAAAGTTAATCCGTGTTATATAGTTGTGGTATACAAGTTATTAAAAAAAAAGAAGGTTAACACATTACTAGAGACCTGAAAAAATTGCATTTGCGATAAAGCAAAAAGTAACTCGAATTTTAGCATTTTAGTTTGTATAAAGCGATTTTTCCAGTTTTACTTCAAATAAAGCTATTTTTAAAATTTGCACCGACCTTTACTTGCAAATAAACCAATATTCACGGAATGAGTGTTGCAAAATTATCTGTTTTGTTGCTTTGCTAACTAAATATGTCAAACCAATGAGAGAGTATTCCGCATTCACGTAACAGCAGATGTGAAAGTTACTGTTTTAATACTAAAATAACTTTGTCAAAACTGATTTTTATGCAAAAAACTGAATTTCTATTTTTGTGCGCATATACAAATGTGTTTGTGACATTTTCAACTATATTTTAGAAATTTACATGTTGCCTATTGCAACAGTCCCTTGCGTTGAGTGTGTGTAACGCCAGCGAAGGACTGGGGGTAATGGACCTATGATAAAGGTAAACATTTAAATAATAAGTCAACTGATTCTGCTGCAAGAGGTCTGTAAAAATATAGTTCATGCTTGCAAAGTTGGACAGTGAGCTGTGTTTAAGCCGGTTTGGTGGCCAGGGGAGGACCTATGTCTATGTAGGGTTATCACTTATATCAGAAAGTGTCAAAATATTAAAAATAATTAATATTTCATTAAAACAATTTTTTTGGCTCCAGTAAAAATTGTACATAGATGCAATTTTCGGCGTTCAAGACAATCAAAAGTCATATTATATCTTAAAATGATGTACGTAGATGATGTGAGAAAATTCACAGGAACCATTTTAACCATTTTTAACAAATGCAATGTGTGATTTTGCCCCTAAACAGAACAAAAGTGGCCAAAATTATAAGCAATTTTGTTGCGTAAAAGGGCTGGGGTGGGTCAGATTCTGTCCAAATTCAAACCATCCCTTCAAAGTAACTACAATTTTCCCAAGAACTGTTAAAGGTCACAGTATCAAAAGTTGACAGATACTCTCAACTTGAATGCATAACAGAACACTAGACTATGTACTAACCTCTTCAGAACCTTCTTCAGATTCTTCACTGCTGCCCTTCTTCGGCCGCTTAGCTACAGGTTTCTTCGAGCTGGTTCCTCTCTTCGCCTTAGGCTTTTCATCCTCATCTTCTTCATCCTCTTCTTCCTCCTCATCCTCTTCTACTTCCTCCTCTTCCTCATCTTCCTCTGCTTCCTCATCATCTTCATCATCATCATCCTTCTTTTTTTTCTTTGAGTCTTTACCCTTCTTGTCTTTCTTCTCTTTCAGGCATTCTAATACTAAATCGTCGAGTTCTTTCTTTCTAATAACATAAACATAAGACCAATTTGTATGCATCAGATGCACATCTTCACAAACTAAACAAAATCAAAAAAGGTGTCTGTGATTGCTGATCTAAATTGTATGAGCAATAAGCAACCAAACTCTGTGAAACCAACGAGGAAACCGTGAAACCATTCGTCATTGCGGTGACCTTGAAGTCGCTGGGAGCATGCACAGTTGCCACGTCACCAGTCAGTCACAGCAATCATGTCGAGTGTACAGCAAAAAGTGCAGTGTGTGCTGTGGTACGCAGAGTTTTTAATTATCATTGTAATAAAGCGCCATTTTCGGTGTACGTACGGAGAACATCCACAGATAAAACCATTCTTCGTTGCTATAAACAATTTAAAGAAACAGGAAATGTGAACATTAAGAAATCACCAGGCTGACCAAGCACATCGGAAGAGAATGTGGAACATGTGAGACTGTCATATATNATGTGAACATTAAGAAATCACCAGGCTGACCAAGCACATCGGAAGAGAATGTGGAACATGTGAGACTGTCATATATCATGGGCGACACAGTTTGGAACTTGGTCTTAACAATTCACAATGTGCTTCATAAATGTCTAGGCCTCATGCTTACCAAATACAAATGAGACATGCAATGTAGGAAAGAGACCGACCTAAACGAGTCGACTTCAGTGTAACGATGCTGAAAGCAACAGACAAATGTTTATAGCGATGAAGCATGTTTCAACATAAACGGCTGAGTTTACAAGGGGGAGGGGAGTTAGCAACCCAATGAAGTTATAGAGTACGTTTGTGATTCACACATGATTGTGTTGTAGGCCCGTTCATGTTTGCTGAGAACACGGTTACAGGTGCCACCTATCGACATTGACAGGGAACAGGGCGTAAGTGTATTCTTTTAGCAAGATGGAGTGCCACCTCATTACATTCTGAATGTNACGACATTGACAGGGAACAGGGCGTAAGTGTATTCTTTTAGCAAGATGGAGTGCCACCTCATTACATTCTGAATGTGCGTGAAGCTCTCAATAACAGATTCCCTGGGCATTGTACTGTTTTATGGCCACCTAGAAGCCCTGATCAGACTCCTATGGACTACCTTCTTCAGAGGTTATATGAAGAACATTGTTTACACTGAAAAATTCCAGGATCCGAGACATTTAAGGGAGAGAATCAACACAGCGACTGACTCCTGACCTGATTCACTGCACCTGGACGGAGATAGACTGCCGCCTAGACGTGTTCCGTGCAACTGGGGGAGAAGCTCATATCAAAACATTGTGGGTATGCTGTAAAACTTTACGAGTTTCTGCGTATTTTGGTATATGTCTGAATAATTTACCTTAGATACGGATTAGTTATTTCAGTGTAAAATCACAGACACCTTTTTCGATGATCCTGTATATATACACATATATGTAGTAAATTCTGTGCTGAATGAGTTCCAAATGTAGGAAAGTACATCCAATACATTTTCTAAAGCATTTAAGTTTTGTCTAAATAAAAAAAAAAGTGTTTTACCCTGCTACACTTATTTAAAGAACACTTTCTTTTTGCCTGTTTGAATAATCTGGCATCTAGGACACCAAGATTGAGATATTGAGGTTCACTATATGTTGTTACATACCAAACTGACTGCACCACACAAAAAATTTAGCTTTTTATGAAGTCCCCATGGAAGATATGCATGAACGATAACCAAAATATTTTGTTAATTCCCATTTTTGATGATAGCTTGTGATTAAAAAACCCCTTCAAATGTCATGTTTTAGAAAACTATAGATACAATAATTTTAATACAAAAAACATGTTGAGGTGTTCTGTCCCCTTAAACACCAATATAAACTTTGGAAAATTCACAAAGGGACAATTCCATCTCAAACCTAGTCCCTGATTTATGTGAAGCCTAAAAAAAAGTACAGTGAGCGATGCTGACTTTGACCTAGCATGAGGGGGCAGAATTTTTCACTGTTATTTACATTTCCTTCCATTTCAAAAAGGCTACTTGTTATGTTTAGTGGTTCAATTGGCACCACTGAATATCAGAAACATTCCACAAAAATGGGGACATTTAAATGTGATATTCTGTCTCATGTCACCCCAAACTTGCCACAAAGTCAACCCCGCTTACAGTATTGTGTGTTGATACCTTGAAAAACAGCTGATTTTTCTGATTAAAATGAAGACAGTGTTTAAACATGTACCGCGTAAAATACAAATGATATTTATATGAATTTAAATCAATAGGTAGACAAATACAAATTTAAATCAATAGGTAGAAAAACATGAATTTAAATCTTACGAACAAAACTACATCCCCATGTTGCTAAAAACGTTTATTAATATCGAGCGGCGTGTTTTAACATGTGAGACATCCTTTTTCAAGTGCTTCTTGAGCAGGGAAAATAAAGCTTTTTCTTTTAAAAAGATTCTTTGGTGTTATTTGTTAAGTGTAAGTGGTGTGATTTTTCCCAAGAAAACCTCACCAATAAGTAAGCATTGTGTACTATTTGTAACCCACTCATTTTATGTTTGCAGGTTGTAAATGTGCATTTTCATATTTTAGAAAGCACAGTTTTATCCTCACTTTTTAAATTATATTTCTTTGAAATTACATAATTTTATATACTGAAAGAGTGTGCCATAATTTAATGATGCCCATACTATAGAGGTGTAAAAATAAGACAACAGTACAAAGTATAGTTGAGGCATTACTAATGTACAGTACAACACCATGTTCGAAGTCACTAAGCTTGCTTGCTCTGTTGACCAACATCAACCTCCCCGCCTCCTTTTATAATGGCAGCGGCAGTTGTAGTGACAGGTGTGAGTTAGGTTTACAGAGGAGAGTCCAGATACTTATACAGAGTTCATTTGAGGTCGCCAGTTCCGATAGATCTCTTGCCCACTTAGAAATACTTGTGGTTAATGATTATAGTTTGCGTAACAGACGAAAATATGTTAAACAAGGGACACTGTAAAAGAGGTGTTTTGAATATGTATGATGACGAGGATTTCTTTGGAATAGATTTGTCTGGAAAAAGAAACATCGTGAAACTGGGACGTTAATGAAACTCAGAAAACATATTAGCAAAGGAGATGTTTGGTTTCTGAACTAAAGCATTAATTGTTCAACAACTGTCATACTGGATAGGGCATAAAGAGAAAAGACAATTTGAAACTGCAAGCAACTGTCATTCTTAATTTGAGATGCAAAACAATACGTAAGCAAAATGCAGTTGTGTCAAAACAAGTACAGAAATCTCACGTACCAAACAAATCAATTTTGAAAATATTGTACAAGAGACATTTTGGAACACATTGTATTTACAGCCCTTNTCTCACGTACCAAACAAATCAATTTTGAAAATATTGTACAAGAGACATTTTGGAACACATTGTATTTACAGCCCTTGTTTCTATGTTACTAATATAAAGGAGCAATTGCGCAACTTTGAAACAGCATTAAAAGATGTAAAAGATGTGCNCCTTGTTTCTATGTTACTAATATAAAGGAGCAATTGCGCAACTTTGAAACAGCATTAAAAGATGTAAAAGATGTGCTGCAAGTTTTCTGTACAAATTACAGAATAATTCCCAAAGATGACATGTAAGCAAATTAGTTACATGCATCAACAGGTTTAATAAGCAGGCAATTTCTGGAACAAACTTTTGGGACCCAAATTCAATTGTTAGTCAACATGGAAGGGAAGGCAAGCTAACCCTAGACCCCAAATTAATTTTACAAATGTGATTATGGGCATTGTGGTAGAGTGCTGATAGAGATAAATAACTTATCAGAATACTGTGTGTGTGTCTAACTGCACTTTAAGATGGAGTGAATTGGTGACAGTACTGAATAAGTTTTGTTTGGTCTTTAGAAATTCTACTACTTTACAACTACGAAACATGGAAATATATGCACCACATTAATGTTAGATAGTTTTTAAGTTTACCTGGTCTCCAGTAAATTAATAATTATATTGAAGAAGGCAAAAATTTTCTACTCCAATAAACATTATGCTCCTAAGTTCACTGAACAAAAAAAAAATTCACTTATTACTGCTTTTATATTCTTTATGTTGACGCATGACGGATACATGGGATAGGCATTACGCTGTATTCACACCCTGAGAAATATCCTCGGGGGATGTCCCAACGTATAAGGACACACTGGGAAAAACCTAAGTTGAGAGAAACAGGGTAAGTCCCTAGAATTATCTGACATAAGCCCTCTGCGAAGGAAACAGGGGGTGCCTCTGACGAGAATTACTGCAAACACAGCTTGCAGGAATCCCCGGAAACGTCCTACCACACCCTCCCTTCACCCTAGTTGGAGCGCACCAGCCGCTGACAAGACACGAAATCCTACACAAAAAACGCTCGAGGTACGCAGGGGATTTCCCATTTTCTCTCTCGAGAATCTGCTGACAGCCAACTTGAATATAGCGGGAGACGGGTTAAATTCCGGGGCAGCCAAGGAACGAGGACAGTCATGGTCAATCGATCAGGAGTTGTAATCAGTTGTTCACGATGTGAGACAAAGAAGGCAGTTAGTGCAAGAGGCAGTCGTATCAACAGGCCGGAGTTCGGACCCGGCCCAGGCAGTCAGGTACAATCAGTTGTTCGCAGTCAGTTCTTCGGGGAGCAATTATCGCCAGCCAAGACGGAAGATGTTCGGCAGTACAGCCGCGAGACAAGATAGATGCAGCCGAAACGGGAGTAATCAGTCATGTGACGAGAACAGTGCCGAGAATATGAGTAAATCCCCGGAGACGAGTGGTAGCCCCAGTCCGAGAGGCGCCATTCCCCGAGAAGGCGTAGTCGTGCGCCGTATGGCGACGAGGCAAGCAGTCAGTCAATTAGTGAGTCAATAGTGACGTCACCGGGGAGAGAACCCAGGAACAGCCGAAACCTCATCTGTAAATTCCAGAGACAAACCCAGTAAAAATGCAGAGAACTTTAAGTTAATTTCCAAAAACGTAGTAGCAGTTTCCAAGGTGGGGGAAGTCAGAAACGCGAGCCGCTGACGAGGAGACGCGCTCTCCTACAAATAACGCCAGCCGAGGTCGCCGAGGAAGTACAAAGTCCCGGAAACCCATCCCGGACTTCCGAGAGAGTCAGTCAAAGCCGCAGGAAGAAGCCAACTTAGTACAGCATGCCAATGAGAGCCAGTCCAAGGGCCTGACAAATAGGGCCACTCAAGTCACCAGACCTCACTACCAATGAAGACAACTCACCAAAAGCCGCAGTCCCAGATAAGTAGAGAAACGTCTCCTTTCAACAACCTTCCCCGACAAATAGTATTCAGCCCACCAGCCCTACGACTAGTAGGGGGGCTCAGTCTCGCCAGTGTGTGTAAATACATATGTGACCTTCAAACCAATAAAATACTGGTGTGTTAAATAATGGAGAATACGAGTATTTGTTTACCGTTAACGCAACAACCACAGGTGCCCTTAGTCTGCACCAAATATTTTAACTATACAAACTACTAGCCACCACCCTGTTATAACTCTGGTGGCCTAGTAGCGACAATGTTAGAGCAAGGACAGGCTTTGAGGTGGGATTATCCTGAACCTTTATGACTGTGGTTGCTAAACACAAAAGTATGGCAAACACCTTGCACCAGTGACCTCTTTCAAGCTTTAAAAAAAAATGGTCACTATTAAAATGCAACAGTTGTATGTATTTTAAAAATCAAGTCTCAATTACTTAGAAAACATACCTGCTGGAGAGGTCTACATCCAGCTTCTTCTCAAGCTGCTGCCGGACCTTCTTCGCAGACATCGTCGATAAATCTGCATCTTTCAAAATAGCTGCAACAGAGAAACCAATTCATTATGACAGTATACATACTATGCTTTTTGGAGGAAAAATTAATTTAAAAAGGTAATAATCATAGTAACTTTGGGAAATTAATCAATCACATTCTGATAAACACCAGTGTGGCATTAATGAATGCAACAAAGAATAACTTAGTGCCGTCGCCTACATGATGCTTCAACTGCTTTGCAGCAAGTTTGAAAAAAGCCTTTTTTTTTGACCAAAACTATTACCAATATCCCCAATAAATTTACGTGTGGAAAGAAAACATAGCCCTGCTACATACTTTGCACCAATCAAATTATAAGGGTCACTGCTTAAAGGCCCATCGGTACAGTCGCTAAGAGTATTAACACGTTCTAGGCTAGCAGAAATATACAACTGTTTTACAAATAGTCAAGAGATGTGAGCTGAAAAATTTTCTAATATGTTTTTGTGAAAAATTTTCTAATTTCAACATGACAGTATTTCATTAAAATTATTTGGGATGATCAAGTGAGTATATGGATTCACTTTAATATATTTGGTTACAGTCTATTTCATATAATAATTCCTTTATTTGACAGCCAGTGTGTGGCAACATGTCAAAAATGAAATTAACATCATCCAATATACCAAATCCTGTATCAGCTGATATGCGAACGATTGAAAGAGAATTTCATATTGGCAGCCCTGCCTTCACAATAGACATCTGCTAAATACGTGGACAGGAAAGAGTTCTTGGACAAAATGTATATGTATTTTATGTCCCTACAAAACAGCTGTTATTAGTTTAACTAAACATCCTTTTAGAATAACGTGTAGGTGTTTAAAATGAAATGGAACCTAAACCATGTGCGATAGTTTAGTTTTGTTTGTAACTACTGCTAAAGTCGCCACGTGCATGCTACATATGAATTAAAGAGGTTGCAGATGTTGCACCGTATTTTGCAAATATTTCTACATAAATTTGAAGCAATACATTTCAAACCAGAGTCTTTTGGGCCAGTACAAGACGAAAAATTTGCTTCCAAATGGACGTGATACATAACTTTTGCGATACAACTTCAGAGTACGCAACTGTGCTGCCATCTGTTAGCCACCGCGTGCAGCTTGCTTCTGAAGCAACGCCTTCATGAAATTACCCGCATTTCATGTGTATAATACAAATATACAAACGAATCCCCAGAAATTTATATTTTCCGAGAGCACTGTATATATGTGTGTATTTATTTAACATAACATATTTCAGTGAGCAGCAATTTTGTTTGCTAATAATTTTGATACAGTCTGTAATCGCAGAGCTTTTCTGAGACCGGCTCAACATTTAGTGTTTCGTGTCCCCTCCCAATTCAGCAACAAAACAAAATTAAATGTTATTTATCTATTTAAACCACGCATTGTTTTGTTTGTGATGGCATCATTTTTGGGGCAAATAATATTCATGCTAATGTGATGTATTGTCATCCAACAGCACTCAGCACCACGGTTAATTTATAAATAGCCTTGTTGCGTGTACAAACTGTAAACTGCCCTATCTCTCCTGTTTGATGAACTAACGTCACTTTCAATTACAAAATACTTCATTATTATGAATGAAAATATGCTGTCTAACAATTACCCAAATTCCTAATACTTCCAAGTTTCACATATATACGCTGTAACGTCCAAACTGCTACTTCATAATAACAATTAACAGCTTGTTAAAGACATCAAACGATGCTCTGCCATGCTTTTAAGTACACACCCAGCCACATGACTAGTTGTAGGTGCATTCAGTTAAACAAATGAGAGAGTTTTAAATGCAAGTCTAGTATTTTTATTAGAATAAAATTTCAAGTTTTTGTGATACGGAACTGAATTTTAATGCGGATGTTACAAATATACTGCGAACATATACATGAAGTTTACAGAAAAATTGTAGTAATATGATGAACATATTACCCTCGTAAACAAGAAAGCTGCAATTTTTGAACATCTTTTTCAAGTGAATAAACTATGGATCTTAATCACCTAATATCAGTTGTAGCGATAAAAAATTCTACAGTAAAATCAATTTTCTCATTATCTATGCGTGAGCAGCTTGGCAACACGTTTTGATGGAGGTAGGTAGGCAGGCTTAACGTCTCATCGACACCAGTCATTACAGACAAAACATGTTTTGACAGTCAGGTGGAAACAACATGGCCAGCGGAAGGATACGTAGCATGTTTGTTTACAAGTTACTACACAATCTGTCAAAAAAAGGAATTCTTATATGAAGTAGACTATAAAAATGCTTCAACTAAAAAAGGCAAAATTAAATGAAAATACAAATTCAAGGGGAATTTCCGGTCTTCACCACAGGGGTTCACCTTGTAAGGAGACCAGTGAGAAAATGATATGGGGGAATTCCCTGCCTCAATGCCTCCATTCAATTGATACAGATATTCCCCCTATGCAGGGGACTTACCTTGCAATGTAAATAGGTATGCTGTGTACTCGTGAGTTAGTTACAATGTTACTGTGAGTGAGCCCCAAGTTTCTAAGTGCACATTACGTTTATCTGGTTAGATAAATGTAAAGTGTGATTGTAAGTTATGGCTAATGTGAAAAAAACTAGTGTGTGAGGGAACACAAAGAAGATAACAGGAAAATGTAAATATTGTGGACAAACTTACGCAAACACTGCAACTAGAATGAAGAGAGATTCGACAAAATGTAAAAAATGCCCATAGAGGATACAATCCGTGTAGCTAAATCTACAAAAAAATGTCTAAGCAACTATTTCTGGAAGAAGTAATTTGCATCAGGAATCAAATGTGTATATTTTATTTAAAACTCAAATATAAGCTGCTCACAGTAAGAAGTAAAATATTTTCCAGAAATATTATTTTAATAAAATAGAGTAATAAATTTATTAAACTGGCAAAAAAAAAATGTGCCACTAGAACCAACATTTGTGAAATAATGACAGTGAATACAAAATGATCGCCAGCTTAACATTTTATCATATAATTGAAAAGTATTTATACATTTTCCTTCACCAGGTTCCTTATTTTTCAATTTTACTTCATTAAGAACCAATAGATTTAATATCACATAGTAATCAGCATGCCAACAAGCCTTTAAAGCATTTGAAGCAGCCATATTTGAGTTACCAGAACCAATTTAGGCAACTGCGCAACTAAAAATACTCTTCCACATATTCTCCCTTTCATTTTATAGAGATGAGAAGTCATTACTAAAAAAAATTTACTGTATGAGATTCTATAAATATGTAAAAGCATCTTAAAATATGTTTTGAAAAGGAATGACAGTATTTATTTATGACTGACAAAGTTACGCAGTGCAATGTGAATGTAACAGGGAATCCTGTGGCCAGATTTCAGAAACAAGCAAAATTTGTATTGCTGCTAGTGGAACTAGGAGTGTTGCGATTACGGGCACTGCATTCATTTGATCCTACCGCGTTTTCCAAAATTCATTGATGGACCCACCGGTGGTTGATACACCGGTCGAGGCATTTTTCGAACATCACGATTTTTAGAGGTATTTTAGTCTCCTTCCAGACACACATTAATGCCATTACAACACAAATTCTACAGTTTGCATCGCCCATTTATAAAATTCTACAAATTAATTTTGTGTATTTTGCAAATGCTTGAAAATTATCTGAGGGTTTTTCCCCAACTGCTCATTCTGGCTTTATCTTTGCTTACGACAAAATTTATCATATAAGTTGTATAATGTGATGAAAGTAGTAAAAGTGTTACCTTGGTGCAGCAGCCATAAAAACTGAATTTTCACTAAATACAACTGTAATGCTGTTTGGTGAACAAAAACCCCCCAAGCTAAAAAAAATCATGTACACAATGTTAGGTTTAACAATGATTATAGCATAAAAGAGTTGGCGATACAGTTCTATTCAAAATTAATTGTAAACTTGAAACATTTCTTAATTGAAACATATCTAATGTATCAATGCATTTCTTGAGAAAAGTGTATATATACCTTGCTCAAAATAAAAAAATCATGACTTTGAAGGGATAAATTTTATCTATTTGGCACCACTCTGCTGAAACCAAAGATTTACAAACTTCTCAAGGTTTCCGAAAACTGAAAACAATACAGCATTTGCAAAGGAACACGTCTTGTGCTTCTCATTGATGCAATGAAAACAGAAATGGTTCTTGAACAAACTGAAAACAGAACGTGGTAATTGTGTACTCATGTGGACTGTCAATAAGCTGTGTTGCCACATCTTGCCTCTTGTAGGGCTTCCTCTANTGCATCACTGCAGCACAGCAAGACTTCAGATACACGTGTGTGGTATTTGTTGCCACTCCTCTTGTAGGGCTTCCTCTAGTGTTTGGGGAGCATCTGGACATCCTCTAACATGCCTTTTCTGATGATCTCTAACCTAACCTGATAGAGCACCTACTAACCAAACCCTAACAGCTGAAAATTATTTAGAACATTTCCCACAAGTTTCTTTGCTAAAAAACCATTTCCATGGGTTAAAATACAAAACTCACACTTCAAAGGTTTTCTTAATTTTTAGATTTTTTCCAGACCAATAGTTTCCTGACTTTTCCAGAAGAGTGACCACCCTGGGTTACTCGCCAGCACAAAGAAAACTTATAATGGCATACTTCAACTAAAGCAAAGGTAATTCACATTTGCATTCCTTTGACACACTTTAATTAATCACATTAAGAATGAAGTGGGATTATATAACGCACAATAAATTAAATTTAAAAAATATACTTTTTTTTTCAAAGGTTTGTGTACTCGGGTGAAAATCAGAATGGGACAACTTGTGCCCTATAGCTATCCATCACGTGTATATTTAATAAAAAAAACTCAAATTTTCATCCCCCCCTCCCCCTAAGTTGGAGACCATTTTTTTCTAGAAGGGAAGTCTTCAACCCAGATAACTTTGATGTTGCACACTGTTCTACATGTAGGCACTAAGCACACAGAACATCAGATCTCTAAATGCAACTTTGCAGAAGCAGGGTGGGATATACAGTACGATAAAAATAATCGGAATGCTGAAAGCTGATGGCCGCCATATTGAAAAAACAAAATGTATTTTATAATATCAATATACAGTATAATAGTAACTTATATAAGTTCTTAAATGACACTAGGGCTGGAATTCATAGTCGAAGGCTTGTTTGGCAAATAGGTAACACTTCATGAAGTAATACTTCTTTGTTAAGCATTACTTATTTGAGCAACAAACTCATAAACAGCTTATAGGAGTATTACTTGTTTGAGGCAAGCTTTACTTCATGAAGTAGCCAAATAGTCCATCTCATATATGAAGGTCACATTCTTGACAGTTGACAATCGCCGCGCCAATGTTTACTTTTCGTTTATGTATCCATTCGCCATCAACTGGTGTGTCAAATGAAGGCTTTGATGCGACGAGTCAGCACGCCCAAGAGGTGCTGCTATGTGCGGCAATTAGTGAACTACTTGGGCGACCGCGGCAGGCGGCGAGAGGTTTGAAGGGCGTGTGTAGGGTCGTTCGTAAAAGCTGTACACAAAATATATGTTACTTTAAAAATTATGCAGAGCTCGCAAAAAATAAAACTATTGGTATCTGTTCATAAATATATTGTATAAAGCAAACAAACGCTATTCTCTTCTGGCTTGCAGTGCTTCAAAAAGAATCGCACAGATGGCGCGCACAACATTTCAGCGCGTGCTCTGAGCCACTTTTTTTTCTCAAGAGGTAGCGTCTTTGCAAAGTTTACTGTTGTTCTATTACTGGTTCGGAAGGAAAGGAATTTGAAATATTTTTCAGTCAGATTATTAGAAAAACAATCCAACAATATTTCAGTATGCTTTTGGAATTAATATCAAACACGTAATTAAAGCTGGGTTGGAGAGAGGGGGATAAAAAGTGAAAAAAGATTTTGAAATTGCGTTTTGTTAGGATACGGATAGTTTTAATGTACCTAACATATTTCCCATGAACCTAGTTCATGCATTTTGTCCACATCCACAGGAGTCTACACAATTTCTATCAAAATTAGAAGAGCAATATACACTCTGAATTCATGGGATGTACATTTTGAGGCACTGTCGCTGGAACCGTATTGATTAGTTTGTCACAATATGGCCAACAACACTGTTTTTCATGTATCGGGGAAATATTGCACCCCTTCTAGAATTTTTATATAATGTCAGCTATGGTGCCAAACCAGAAATTCCAGTGAATGGGTGACATGTATGTTCCCTAAACTATCTTCCCATTTGTATTAAGTTGCTATATTACAATTTTGCTGCTCTTATGTAAATAAACCGTTTCATCCTCACTACTTGTAAAATCACAGTTCAGTTCTTGAAAATATTTTCCAGTGTATATAACACACTAAAATACACAGATTTATTTAAGTCATAAAATAAAACTTAATCTTCTCACAAATTCACACAAAATATTGGTTTGTGAATGTCCTATTAGATGATGCCAAGTTTTAGTCACAATCTCAAAAATATATTGTTTTGATTATTATTGTTTCGCCTACAATACAGACATGGAAACCTAAGTTGTCACAAGCACTATTAGATGGCATGCTAGACATGACACATCTATCAATAGAAAATAGATGCTTCTACCTTACCATTACAGCACAAAACTGCCCTTTGCATACTAGTATGGCTGTGGTGTTTTAAGACCAGTGCTAGTGGGTGCGAATGGGTTAATTCAAAGAAGCCGCAGTTGCACGGCATTCCCCAAATATTTCTACATTAATTTGATGCAGTATATTTTAAACGGGAGTTGTTTCAAGCCAGTATGAGGAGAATCTATGAACTCCAATGCTACAAGTGTAAATATATACACCAAAGAGAAAAAAAAAAACTGGGAGTTTGAACATGGTGTTATAGTCGGCACATAGCATCTCCGAGGTAGCGATAACATTTGGATCTTCGCGTACGACCATTTCACGAGTGTACCGTGAATATCGGGAATCCGGTAAAACATCACATCTTCGGCATCGCTGCGGCTGGAAAAAGATCGTGAAAGAACGGGACAAACGACGACTGGCGAGAATCATTAAACGTGACAGACGTGCAACCCTTTCTCAAATTGGCGTAGATGGGATTTGTGGACTGCCCTGCAGGATTCATGGTGTGAATTGCCTCCTGCATAGCTTCAGACATTAGTCGAGTCCATTCCACGTCGTCTTGCGGCACTTCTGCGTGCTCGGGGGCCCTACACAATATTAGGTAGGTATACCAGTTTTTTTGGCTCTTCAGTGTATAAACTTCAAGTTAAAGCAGTCAAAATGAATTTCCTTAGATAATGGCTTGTTTGTACATTAAAAAAAAAAAAAAGAGACCATTACAGAAAAGTACTGCATGAGTGACGTCTAAAATTTGCTGCATAATAAAATTGTTTCTTGGCCTGCAAGAGTGTACATATGTGTTGTGCCTACATTTAAATGGTTTATTTTTATTATTTACATTTCCACACCGTAATTTCTTTAATTTCTTATGCGTACTTTCCTATTTTTACCTTCATAACCTAAGTATTTTTGAGACAAAAGTTCATCTAACATTGTGAAATTTGCTTTTCAGTACAAGACAAATGGATTAGCTGAGGACTTCATGTAAACAAACAATACAGCTGTTACTTGACCATCAGCTGATGGCATTACACAACACACACACACACTTGACCAATCAGTTGATGGCATTTATGAGTGAGAAGTAAGCACCGGAGCTGAAATTATGAACATTTCTTCTTGGAATAACTTCCTTGGTCTGTCTTGCAGAGTGGGGCCAGTTTTTTCTTACATAAGCACAAAGTACTAAAATCCAATAATTGACATTTAAATTACAAAACTTCAAGGGAATCCAATTCTGTAGCTGTCAGATGATATGCATGATAATGGTAACTTCCTTACACACTGCATTGATAACATGTCAAAGAGCACCGCTTGTCAAGTGACATGTTCATGTTTTACATAGCGTAGCTAATATTTTATTTCACAGAATGTATCCTTAAGGATATCTTGATAATCCGTGAATAAAATAGGGTATAGTCCATTTACGGTTTCTTCTGATGTTTTGAAACAAACCTTTGGAAAATGACCCTAGGAGCAACATGTCAACATGTTTAATAATTTTTGTATTATATAGGACCTATTAACATCCCCCCGCTGTTATGCCTAAAGGTTTATCAGGGGATGGCTTACAAACTAATTAATGGACTAACTAACACCAATGCCTTACCTGGGATTCAAACCCACAATATCCTGCACCCCAGACCGGCGGCACACCAACCGACTGCATCACGGGAGGTCAACTTTTAAATAACTTTTATACCAAAAATACAGTCAAATCACATTATGGCCACCTGCTAGTATCCCGCGTAACTAAGATACTTGGCAGCACGGATAGCAGCTAGACGAGCTGGCAGTGACTCAGTCAGGTGCTGATATGTCTCCATGGGTATCTGGAGCCATGCTGTCTGCAGAGCATCCCACAACTGTTGGAGATGTGGCGGAGGAGACAGACGACGAATAAGATTATAGAGGTCAATTGGATTGAGATTAAGGCAGTTTGGGGGCCCAGGAAGAACTTGGAAATCTTGATAGTGCTTGAAATCTTGATAGTGCTCGTCCAGCCATGTGCGGACACTTCTAGCTGTGTGGCAAGATGCATTATCGTGCTGGAAGATCCCGCCCTCCCGATGAAGGGCAATCATCATGTATGGGTGGACGTGATAGCCGAGGGTGGATTCATAACTAAATTGATCAAGAGTGCCTTCCACACGGATGATGTGACCTAGAGAATACAATGAGAACATTCCCCAGATTATAGCAAGGCCCCCACCACCTTGTGTTCGTCCAGCAATGGATGCAGAGTGTTGGTTCTCAGACATTTCTTACCAGACACGCCAATGTACATCCGTTAGCAGCTGAACCCGTTACTCGTCGGAAAATGCTACCCATCGCCAATCAACAGCGGACCAGTCGCCATACTGTTGAGCAAATTCCAGTCATTTTCATTGATGACCCTGTGTTAGCATAGGCGCAGTCACACTCAATCTACCCCAAAGCCCCATTCGCAGAAGAGTTCGCTAAACTGTTTGGGTGGACACGTGTCTGGATGCCTCCTGATTCATTTGGATTGTGAGCTGTTCCACAGTAGCCTACCTGTCTGTTGGTCTTCACGCACCGTCGTAGTCGACATTCACCTCCGACATCAATAGCACAAGTTTCCACAACGGTTATTCCCAATGGTGCCATTCATCCACGCACGGTACACCTTTACCACAGAGGCACGTGAACAGTTCACAAACGTCGCTGTTTCCATAATGCTGCCCCCTTGGTCTGAAAGCCGATCATCTCTTTTTGCAACTCTGTTAAATTGCTTCTTTTACAAATGGCAGCAGAAAGTTCACTATGTACAGCCAGCCTGTTAGTCGCATTATATACCCGCTTCACGAGTCCATGTCACGGGTCATACGTCATGGGCTACTGTGGGGAACGTGACACTTCTAGCAGGTGGACGTAATAATGTGATTTGTCTGTGTATATAGCACTGTGATTAACTTTAAACTATTGCATCCTTGAACAAATGAAACTTTAACTTAGTATTTTCTATAACTAGTAATATTTATTTTGCATTCAATACAAATTATAAACAGTGATAGCAACAATATGTTGGAAACGGTTAGTAAGAAATAGTTCCCAGTTAAAATATTGTTTTAACCTAGTTTTTTGGTATCCTATTTGAAAATTAAATGTTGCCAGTTGAAATATTTAAGTTTTTAGGTAACACTGATGGAAACATATTTCATTGCTACAGTGTTTTTTTGTACGAGGAAGAAACTTGAATAGGCGGGGCGGAGCATGTCGCGCTCTCTCTCTCTCTCTCTCTATGGAAGTTTTGCACAGCTAGTAGAAGCAGGAAAATTATACATGTTTTTAATTTTAACATTTTTTATACTTATTACAGCAAAAATGATTTTTGAATTTGTAATTTAAAACTGAAATGAGTTGTTAATGTTTGAATAATTATTATAATATATTTAGATGTGATGGCGGGTCTTAAACAAATCTGAAGTTGACGAAGTAACGACTAGTGACATGACATGACGTGTTGCTTGCTGCAGACAGTGTTATTTTTCTTCTTGCAATAAATACGTAGAATCGCCACATCAAATTTGTAAATGTGTTTATTAAATCTACATAGGCAAGTTACAGGGTTGTGATGAATCTGCATTTCCACTGCAGTAATAAATATACTTTAACATGCATCGTGACCACTGCATGTTAAAGGGTATTGTTGAGTCTCAGTTGCACTGGGTCTGTGTGTGTGAGATTGCAAATATCGGGAAAGTTAAATTTATACGTTTTAACCATGAACTGCTTTTATGATGAAATTAATTATTTGAAAGTCACGCCTGTTTATTTATCACAACTTTGTAACTGTGCCATAGGTGTTCGGAACACAATTGGGTAGCGTGCTTATGTTTATGTGATTTGAATGTTGGTCACAATCTCAACAAAATACTAAAACTATACTAATTTTAAATAAATAATTAAATAAACCTAGTAAAAACTATATAAACCAAGCAAAAACTATGTACCCATGCAAATAAATATGAGCAGAATAAAAGTTATGATATGCATATTTGTGTGCACGATCACCAGTATCTTTTTAGTTGGTTGCTACTGCGTACAAAAATAAGAGACATGAGTTGCGTGGTTAAATTTACTGTCTTTTCGTTGGACTGGTTGCCCCTTCATTTTTTTTATATTTATTCCAACTGAAGCTGTTCTTTTAACAAAGTAATCAAATGCATATAAATAAGAGACCACTACAGTTCTTTCTTCCACAGTTGTAACAGGGTTATACACAGTCGCAGCAAAATATTAATGTAGTATGTTGAATATAACGAGTATGTTAACTATGTAAAATAATAACCGTATTAACTAACCTAAATATGGCTATCGGCATAAATCGTGAACATTGGTACAAAACAGTTTTTGAAATATGATGGAAATCTTTGAAGAGCTGAAAACAGTAGACAAAAAACCTAGAAGACACATGGCAGTGTTTGCGTTTATATGTTGGGGAATGATACATAATCAGTAACCAAAAGTAGAACTTTAGCAGGGCTTCAGAAAAGTGTGAAGTAACCATGAATGGCTTGTAATATAAAGTTCTTAATGCCTTGGCATCTGGACAAAAATGTACAAACCCCTAATGTGAAATTTTTTTACAAATGTTCTTGCAAAATTGTACACAAGTATGCATGCTGCCCGATACGAAGATAAGTTAGCTCTGAAGCCCAGCTTCACATCTCCACGGGGCCGCGGTGGATTAGCGGTAGGACTGCTAGTCTTCCACTAAGGCGAATCAGGTCCAATCCCCGGTTAAGTTCCTCCAGGATTTTCGCAAGTGGGAATTGTGCCGGACGATGCCGCTGGTCGGCAGGTTTTTTAAGGGGATCTCTCATTTCCTCCACCCCTGCATTCCGGCACTGCTCAATTCTCACCTCATTTCACCAACATCGGCTCTTAAGACCTCGCCGTTAAGGGTCACCAAAATCTCTCAACAATTCACATTCCCACGCATGGTGATAATCTACTTGCTGCCAATCTAACAGTGAAACATAGTGTTACTGGCTGTCTGTGAATTGAACGTCCTCCTTAATTAAGTCTGCTTGCATGCCCACTGTGTATTATTTTACTACATGTAAAAGTAACATTGCCACGGGTCTGATTACTATGTCAGTCGAGTGAAACTGTGAAATTATTAGATAAGTAGATATTTTACAAAATTTGGTAATTATTAGACATCTACATTTAAAAAAAAAACAAGTCATTTTAGTATTCACAAATACTTACCTCAAACTTTAAATTCAACATTAAGACATGGAACTAACATTCCGTCCATTGTACCAACTTAACTGCGTGCACACCGGCCAATGCCATTACAAACAATGCAGGCAAGCGCAGTAAGGCAGACTTCAAAAATGCTCAATTAACTGTGTAGGCTATGGTTCCAAGAAAGAAAGACTTAGCATTTCAGATATACTGTTTTGGGAGCGTAGGGTTTGCAGCACAAACAGCAAGCCCATTGAGTCATCTGTTGCAACTTGCAAGACAAGTGGCTAATTAAATATGACAACCCGACATTTGCACAGATGCAGTGCAGAGCAAAAAAAAGTGCTCTGTACTTGCGCCAGTAATCACAACTGGAACCACATACACCAGACGCAAGTCATCTCTGCCCAGCAACACCACTTCCCCGGAGCCAATAAGATATTTTGTAACATGGTCGTTACGGCATCATCGGCAGCCCCTGGAAGCATTTGAGTCTGCTTAAACTAAAAGCTATTGATTTCTTGCCTGGTCGCCTGTGCATAACTTCATTAATGGTGTGTTTTATTCGTACTGTATCGTTTGGACGTGGACGATAATCTGTTTCACTTAGTAATGAAGTGTGGCGATTAATATGTGGACAACTATATATTTTCAGCAGTCAGTAAACAGAGATTTTAATAATGCAATATATAAGATACGCTAAGAGACCTAGTGTAATTGATATTATGTGTCTGTGTGTGTGTACTATTTGGAAAACAGTTGTATTTCTGCTAGCAAACTTATATATGTGGTAATATTAGTAATCTTTAGTAACTGTTCAAAGTGTAACTGAGCTAATATTGTGTTAACTTATTTTATATTTTGTTTAGAAAACAAGACTTATTTCATGGTGTTTCTTCACTCATTACAAATTTCCATATGGCTTGTATTTTTCCGCAGTGTAAAGCAAGTGGTGCGGTGTTCAAGTTGAATATTTAGGTTTACGCGAGGTGTTTTTAATTTATGTTACTTTCACAAACTATGAACAATATTTGAGTTGCATTCTGTGGACATTATTTGTCATCTCACATCTTCAACAGTTAGTGAAACAAGACACTTTTGTGTTTCATAAAAAAATCCCCTCCAACAAATGCAGCAAAAATATTAATGAAGACCCATTACTGAAAATCAGTCAAATCTTGTACACATTTTTTATATGTTATTTATTCCGCTGAAGCACAGCCGCCATGTTGCGCAAGGCTACACGCGTCGACTGCACATGTGCAGCGAGAGGAATTCTGTTTGCGCCGAGGTATCTGCATTTTGCATCAGTCACACAACAGCTTACTTCTCTGTTTGACCGTAATTCCACCGTGGTGCTGCACAAGTGCCAATTTTGCATTGCACCCACTAGAAACTTATATTTAAACGGCACTCAGGCCCACATGCAGGAATGGTACGAGCTATACAAATAATCAATAAAATAACCCAAATAAGTTCTGATCTTGAAGCATTCTAACACCCTACAACTGAATAGTTCCCATTGCACCCGACATACCACTAGCATGTGGATGTTCTGTTCCCAAACGTAAGATGTGATGCAGAAGGTTTCAAATCCACACTTTTTTATGCTTGTGATTTGCAGCATGTTCGATTGCTTCAAAGCCCCATGTAATATTGAAAGTCTTAGAAGGCCCAAAACTTGTCAACTAGAACGTCCAAATTGTAGTCGGAAGTTTATCTGCTGTTGAGACAAAAAGTTGAAAAATATCCTACAAACTGAGCCATGGCAAGGTCATTATCTGGGCATCAACGTAAGAAACTACTCCAGTTTCTTGTTGAAGTAATGAAAATCATGTACGATAGTTAAATAAATCAACACAAAATAGGGCTTCAAAAATAAACAATGTTATGTATGTAGTAAAACTAAATTTGTGAAGAATATTACATGTATTTTTCAAATATTTCTACATTAATTTGACATAACATATTTCAAACCACGAGTTGTTTCAAGCCTACAAGAGATGAAAAAATTTTCTTTAAAAAGGACACAACAGCAAAATAGGCAACCGTGCTGCCATCGAAATTACTCCTTTTTTTATGTGTAAAATGCAAATATGCAAACGAATTTCCAGAGTTTTAAATTTTCTTTGCGCACTATAAATATTTTAAAGCAACCTATTTTTGTGTGAAGCGATTCTGCTTGCTAATAATTTGGATTCTGCCTGCTATCGCAAGCCTTTCTGAGGCCGGTTGAAACAAATTAAACAAATATGGCATGCAGTTAAAGAGTGTGAGAGAGCACAACTTCGCGCTCTCCGGATGAATTTAAGACTACCAGAGAATGTTCTCGCTGACATTATGACTTGACCACGAGAGATTGCTCTCTAGGCCAATTGAGACACTGTCTTGGTTCTATTTTGTGCCAAGCAAGTTATGATTGTTTAAAGTCTTTATTTTAAGATTCCATACATAATCTACGTCACAATATGGTCTATTCATGGTTACTTCACACTTTTCTAACCCCCTGCAAAATTCTACCTTCAGGTACTGATTACATAGCCTTCTGCTATGTGTATGTAAAAAATATTGCAACTGTAAAATACTTTGCTTATGTTCACCTGTCCTAACCAAGCTGGAATATAAAAAAAAAAAACCTTGCACATAAATGTCAATTTATGAATACAGTAATATCTGCGTTATGACTAAACAGTATCTTAATAACCGTACTTAAAGTGATTTATTTTTTAAAAAAATTATATATATGATACACACATCACATGTACATATTTTAAGAGTGACTTGAGCAGTGTTTGAACTGTATAGGAGGGGGAAACCGTATAGTGTATTTAATACTTTATTACTGAGGTAGTTTCAGTTATTAACAACCTCACTCAGAAGAGCGTTTCTTATTTAATATTAAAACAAAATGGGCCTTAATATTGCACATTGATTATAGTACGGAAGTCAGCCAACGTCAGTCTTTCAGCGTCCGCCGTGACAGGAAACAAGGAAAACGCAATTGCGCAATATTCTTTTCAATCAGAACATTCCTTTAAAAGCATTGTTTTCTTCAGACAGAACTGCAGCGGAAGGATACATTGTGTTGGGGTTACGTTACTTGTCTAGAACTGTCAAAATTTACCCCACTGACATGAAATTGACAGTACAATTCACTACACTGAACACAATTTCCATGCTAAAACTTGATGTACAGACAATAAATATAAAAAACATTATCCACCGATTTAAGCAGCGGATACACATCCTTGGTGGTTTATTGCTGATAACTCACTTACAGGACACATCCACCTTCTATTCCACAAACACTTGTATTTACACAAGATAATTAAAGTCAACACTTCAGACAGAAATACACACTAGCATTTTGAATTCGTAAATCACACCGTTAAATTCAGAAGGAACACCAAATGCCCATAGCAATATTCCACTAGCCACCAACCACCACACAATCGTCAACTGATTGTTGTATGGGTATGGTGAAATTCACAGACAACTGTCAATTCACAACTGTTTCCTTCACTACAGTATTGTAGTACGAATAAATCATGGTGATACATGTAAACAAAGCCTTGGAACAACTTTTACAATATATGTATATGGTAATTATCTAGTGTCACTGCTTTTCTGAAAGAAACGTCCTAGACCAACGAAAGTAGCATCAATAGGTTCTTCACAGCTTACCTTTTTAATATTGAAGAGGGCTTAATGTTAAAATAAGTAGAACAATTTTTAAAAATTTGTCAAAAGTACGAGCACTTTGGCTGCCATTTTTAATGGCTGCGCCTCGCTATTGCCGCGGATATTCAGGAGGGCGTAATGTTAAAATAAATAGAGCGTATTAAATAAAATAGTACGAGCCGCCCGCCCCTTTATTTACGTCGGACGCCTTCATTTTTGGTAAATTAATGCATAAGTGACGTGAATAAATGTGCATTGTGCTGTCACCTTATTGGCTGTTTACTGTATACGTCATCGTCACAGGATTTTACAGTGCAGTTGAGATGCCATTAGTTGAATTTGAGACGCGAGACAGTGCGGATGTGATGTTTGCGATCATGAGTTCTGATGTCCGAATGCTTGAGATTTAAGATTGGAGGGTGCAAAAACGAGTGCTTCTGTGCATAATATTCACCTATGTGGCGGGTGTTACTTTATGTTGTAGTAGATCATGGTGTTTTGGCGATTGAAGTAAGATGCATGGCAGATGAACTAGGCAAGTTGATTCATAGACTTACGGTGTTTAACTTACTAAAATCGTAGCGTAGTTTAAAACCCTAAAATGCTAGATTAGACTGAAAGCCTAGCGCAGTGTAAAACATTAACATCCGAGGTTAGACTAAAATCCTAGCTTAGTTTAAAACCAAACTATCCTAGATTAGTTTAAAACCCAACTATCCTAGGTTAGATTAACACCCTACAAACATAGGTTAGATTAAAAATGTAAAATAGTGATTCACTTGCCGTGGGGTTAGGTTCAGTTAGGTTAGAAGGGCACATATCAATTAGTCGGACGTTAATGCCCCTAGTATATTCGTGTTCTGCATAATTAGTAGTGGAAATATACAACTTTTTGAGGGTTTTTTTTACAGAAAAGCCCCTACACTAGATAATTACCATGTATATTTTTAAATACTATTTCCACGGGATGCATTATAACACACTGTTGATTTTGATAAAGTAAACCCTGCAAAAGTAAAATAGACAGTTTTTATACCTCTCGGTAAAAGCCATGATGGAGACAAGTAGACCCACAAAAGTAATATAAATGACTTTTGCACACCTTACCCGTTTCATATTTAGGATAGCATAATAATAAAATAAGAAGATCAAAAATAAAATAGATAATATACTAGTAGTTCAGCTGCTTTGTTTACGTCGGACGCCATAATGTTTAGTTCCATAATGCTGCAGTAACGTAAACAAATCCGAATCGGCCGTCACCATATTGGCTGTGGATGTGTAGACCTTACCATATGTTTGTTGCAGTTTAGATGCAAGACAATGCAGTTCGTGGTGAGTTGTTGCGCCCATGAGTTGTGACGTCCGAATCCGACTGTACGAAGNTGGTGTGTTGTTGCGCCCATGAGTTGTGACGTCCGAATCAGACTGTACGAAGGCTTGTGATTTAAGAATGGGGAGTGCAAGTAAGAGTGCTTCAGTGCGTGACAGTCACCTATGTGGCAGGTGTTACTTGTACGTTTTAGTAGATCATGGTAATTCATATACTTAAGCTATGTTTTACTGTTACTTTAAAACCCTACAATCGTAGGTCAGATTAAAAATGCAAAATAGTGATTCACACATTGTGGGGTTAGGTTAAGTTAGGTTAGGTGGGCACGTACTACGAAATTGGGTGGACAATTGTTAAATTGAGGTGTACTTGTATTTTTTGTGATTTTCCCCACAATTTCTCTGATCTTCATAGCCCTCCCCAATATAATTTTGGTGGTTTGTAATAATAATACGCTAACGCCACTAGTAAATTCATGATCTGTGTAATAAGTAGTCTAAATGTTCTACTTATTAGGATTTTTTTCAGAAAAGCCGCTATTCTTTACATTTACCAGTCATTTTCTGGTATTATTTGTTTTTCGGAAAAGAGTGATTATTAAAATTGACCTCAGTAGGCCACAGGTCACGTGGGACCTGCCAGACTTGTCTCAGTAGCCCATGGGAAAAATATTTTATCGAAAGTCTTCTGTTGAGCTAAACTTTCGAATGCAATAATATTGTATTCAAAATAAGGTAATTAATGCCTATCAACCGTAACTACAGCTAGTCTAAAACTTGTAATAAAATTAAAGTCTATATTATTTCATTTAATACATCATGTAAGTAAACCATGTATGAACATGCCACAACTTTGTAACAAGTGTGGACCCATCAAGCATTTAACATTTGTAAGCAGCCCGTTGGGAAAACTAATTGAATAGCCCTGACATTGCGTGCATTGCAAATTTAAGCATATAAAAATTATTATCCTGCATGATCAGTACTGTCTGTTATACCCTTTTCTAGAATTTCGAAATTCCATAAAAGGTGAGATTCATAACCAAAATCGGGATGTAATTTACACTAATTCTGGTAAGTTAACTGAATTGGTTTCATAACAAAAACTTCGAAAGAAATATTTAAATACATTATCTGATACCCCAAAAGATCTATTCCAAGATCGTGCCACAATCAGTAGACCTACTCACATTACAACAAAATCAATTCTATAGGAATTCCTGTAATATTAAAAACTATTCTTACAATAACCATTATTATTCCTTCCACTTGAAATTTTTAAGTTACATACAATTTGAAAAAATAAACAAATTGATAAATGACAATCCGTAACCTGTTGGACTCTTGACTAAATAAAAATTGAAAATATGACATTGGTCATTAAGGAATAGGCAATAAAATGTGATGCAGTATGAAGGTGAAAGTAAAACAATAACACAAGGAAATTATGCACAACTTAAAAGTCCCCAAACCTGGTGTGAATAATCCAAACAAAGGATTAATTTATGTAAATCTTAACAATAGACTATAAAAATTTTAGCAAAGCCACATACAAGGCATTATTGGAACAAGTTTCTAACATTACAAGAAGTGTTTAAAAATAAAATAACTATATATTCAATATCTAATACATTAAAAATATAATTACCACTATACAAATAATTACATATACATATATGTATATATAAAATAAGTCTATACCATAATTTCATTTTTCAACATTCATCATCCCTTACAGGTCAATAAAATTTAACGAATTAATATTGCCATTGTACTCTTATAGTATTCAACATCTTGACAAATTTTTTAAAAATTAAGTTGGGGGGAAAAAATTAAAACGTTTTTTCATCAAATAGCTCCAATAACTTTACTGCAAGAGTAGAGAGAATATTTCGGGTCTGAAATTGCTGGCAGTTATTGCGAAGTGGCGTCATGAAGCCATTTGGCTTCATTCAAAATACAGCCTTCAAACGCACATATTACACGAGAGAAGTGTACGAAATCCTACGTACACCCACTACTTTTCATATGTTAAAAAATTATTTTATTTAATTACAAGTCTTAATATCATACTTTCAGGTCGCACAGCAAGCAAATATCATAAATACGCTAAATTACCGGTCACTTCTTTGCGGAGATCTTCTTTGCTGATGTCCGCCATTTCGTCCAGTAGAACAATGTAGCCAACTCTAAATAACTTCCCTACACTAATATACTACAGAAATACATAAAAATTGCACAACTTTAATTACACCAACAAACCAAACCAACAGCAAACATAAAACATAACTACTCTCTCAACTCTGAACAGTTAATTCAACACAAAATTCAATCCAATCCTAGTCACAGATTTACAGCGAGTGAACGAGGAGCGTGACGTTCCCTAGCTGCCGCAAGCCCGCAATTGAACAAAGGTGAGCTATGTCAATGTAACGGAAATTTCTCATGTCTTATTTTCAATTTCAAGACTTTACCAAAATAAACTTTTTAATCATAACAATTTAAAATTTATGATTGTGTGTTAATTTAGCATTGGGGTTTATTGGTGAATAGTCTTTAACGCTAAATTTTCAGTTTTTTTTTTCCCCCCAAATATATGGTTACTTCAAAATTATATTTATTTTTTGTTGTAAAGTGATTTTGAACATTAAATAGTAAATGTTGAGAATTATTTTACCAAAATATTTACGCGTCCAACCGACGCCTCATAAAGGCGGCAAAACTAAAAGCCAATAAACGTATCGGCTCTAATCACGTGACATGAAAAGGAACACCAACGGTAAAAGATACATTTCTCTCCAATATATAGCTTACATGTTCACAGACCATTACGGTATAATGTCCTATGTTCTCGCTCTCACGGATAACGTCACAGAAATGAGAGAATTCTTTTGACGTGGTTGTCGCGATTGTAGAGTTTGTTCGAGCATCCTTCAAACGGTGTTTTTGTAATTCTGAGCAAGTCTAAGGAGACCATGTTCTGAGCTGATAAATCCATTATTAAAGTCAAAGTCAAGGATCCATTTTAAAATAGATTTTCTGGAACAAATATTTGGTTTCTATAAGAGGATTTTCATCTACGTAATGTTTATTAAACCAACGTAGTTTAAATTAAAGAAATGGCAAACGAATATAATGTGAAAAGTAAATAAACCAATTTATACATTTATACAACAAAAGATTTGTTTTGACATCAGAGTTAATGATTTCATTTGAGTATGTAGTGATTTTTTTTCGCAGTATATTTATCTGGAATGACTTTTGATTATAATTGATTGGTGATTTTCATTTATTTTGTCTTTTATTTTATTCATGCACATGGAGATTCTCGTTCAGTGCATGTTTATAAAATACTTTCATACGAGAAACCTATAATTTTTTTTCCATGTGAGGAAAAATAAAAAAAGGATTTCTTGCATGTGAGCAAAAGAATTCTTTTTCCATGTGAAAAAAAAATGTTTGTGAGAAAAGGGATTTTACCTTTTTTGCCACATACCATATCTTTTTCATGAGAAACCTAAAAAAATATTACTTGTTTACTACCACCTCATTACAAAAATAACAGGTATTAGTAACTAAATAAAATCACTGGCCCCCACTCAGGGCTTATTTTGAGGTTTTTGTTAACAAATCATTCCCAAATTCCCTGGACTTAAGGCCCTGGCACAATAGCCAGTTGGTGATGGTGGTTGTTGTTGGAAGATGATGTTGGTAGCAGTTGAAGTACAGGACGATATGTATGAGATGGCACAATTAGTGATGGTGTTTGGTGTTGATAGAGGGTGGTTGTTCATTAAAAGAATTCAATTCGCAGTTGGTGGTTACTGTGGGTATTATTGTTGGTTGGTGATGGAGCGAGTTGGAATAGATGTTACTTTATTAACAACCGATCGATCAGAGAGCGTTCTCTAGTTTCTGAACGCGTGACAGGATGACTGGAAATAATCGTGAAAATTGTTTTTTTTTTTTAATTCGAGCGGATAATATACTTTGTTAATGATTAACCAGCAATATTTATAATAAAAACTCTCATGTTTAAGATCATAGAAGTTAAAGCAAACTTTAAAATGTATTTTATTTGCATGATNCGGATAATATACTTTGTTAATGATTAACCAGCAATATTTATAATAAAAACTCTCATGTTTAAGATCATAGAAGTTAAAGCAAACTTTAAAATGTATTTTATTTGCATGATTACAGGCAAATTGGAGTTAGATATAAAAATATTGGTTTTTTTTTTTTTAATATAAAAATTCAAATTCCAGAAGTAACCAATGAAAACCATTGGTTCACCTTCCTTGAGATTTTACTTCTATCTGTTGGCACAACCACGAAATAATTTACGACAACGTCAACACTAACAATTGTGTCATGTAACTTATCGCATACCAAATGACAACAAACAACAACAACAATCACCACCAAACGCTTATTGCGCCAGGGCCCTTCACCCTTCTCTACATAAGTATTCCAAAGTAATACTGCATTGTGCAAATGTAAAAAAAAAAGTTGCTAGGATAGATTCCAAAATTATAAAACATTTGTATAGTGTTCAGTGGGCTACTAAAATTAATTATGTTATTAAAAATTTAAGGTAAAATTGTCCTGTTTGCAATTTGTATATAAAAAGGATTAATTGAAAGAAATAAGTGGTATCATTTATTACAACTCTCTATTAAAGGACTTCACTGGGCATAGGAGTTAGAGTGGCCATCTTCCACTATGGCGGACCACAGTCAGTCCTGGATTTTCGCATATGGGAGTTGTGCTAAACCAGTGTGGTCCAACCTTTAGTTACCCGAGAGCAAATCAAACTTTAGTCTAGGAATGCGATGGCCAGAGAAATTCCAGAAAAAACTAATGACATACTTTATTTTAAAACTTTTATTAAAATTTATATTAATAGAAGTTTCATATACTAGTTTAATAAACCACTTCATTTTACAGTCGGGAAATCAATGTGATGATTGGTAATGCTTTCCTGGTACAAGTTTATGAATGTCCAATGTAAGTTCAGTAAGGCAAAGGATCGATTGCAGTGAAGCACTTTCAATTCAATTTCTCGCTGTTTATTTAATTTGTTTGAGAGCAGAAAAGCCACTTTCGCACACATATGTACTGCCAAACAGTGCTAGCATTTGCAGAGAATATTTAAGCAGTTTACGTAAACGTTCTTTAGAAACCAGTTTCTAGAAATTTTCAGGGACATCACACTTTTTAGTCTCGTAGAATGGGTCTGCCTGAAGATCACAAATTTCCATTTGAAGGTCGCAGGGCACCTCACTCACTTCAATATCTATGGGGTTGTTGAAAAGTGCAAATTNTCACAAATTTCCATTTGAAGGTCGCAGGGCACCTCACTCACTTCAATATCTATGGGGTTGTTGAAAAGTGCAAATTTTGGTTTTAGGGAGACAAAGNATCACAAATTTCCATTTGAAGGTCGCAGGGCACCTCACTCACTTCAATATCTATGGGGTTGTTGAAAAGTGCAAATTGTGGTTTTAGGGAGACAAAGTCCTGGAACTCTTTCTTGATATCTGTTATTATTTCATGAAACAAACTAAAATTTGTGTCACTTTTTTCTTCTTTCAACTGCTGACAAGATGGGAAGTGTGCCGCATTATTTGCCTTCAGTGCAATTTGCATTACATCAAATTTTTTGTGGAAGAGATCAATATGTGCATAAAGCTGGGAGATATTTTGCTTTCTGCCTTGTAGTTTCAGGTTTAAAGCATTTAGAGGGATGTTAACTCTGTCAGAAAAGCAAGATTATTCAAAAACTGGATTTCTTCCAGTTGTTCTTGGTACTCATGCCCAATNTAAAAACTGGATTTCTTCCAGTTTTTCTTGATACTCATGCCCAATGTTTTCATTTCTGAGAAAAGCAAGAATTTCATTCCTCAACCCAAAAAACTGTTGCAGGCATTTTCCAGCACTCAGCCAGCGCACTTCACAGTACAATGAAATGTCACCATACTCAGCTTCCAAATTTTCCAGGAATGCAATAAATGCTCTGTGTCTATGGGCTTTATTGCCTCCCCTTATTAAATTTACATTATTTACAACAGTTTTCATTGTCTCACTGAGCCTTATAATTTTTCCACAGAGAGCCTCTTGGTGGATAATGCAGTGGAAAAACAAACAATTCATCCCTTTTCTTTACACAGTCCTACTAACTCAGTTTTATGGCCAACCATTGCTTTACCTCCATCTGTTGCAACGCCAGAGCACTTCACAAAACCTCCATATTTAGAAACGACATCATCCAGTGCATTGAATATGTCAATACCTTTTTTGCTGGTTTTTAATGATTTCAATTCCAACCGTTCTTCATGAATTTCAAATTATTTGTTTATTAATCTGACAAATATAAGGAGCTGGCTGATGTCAGCTATATCTGTGCTCTCATCTAGAGCTAGGGAGTAAAATTCACATTTTTTCCAAAATGCCCTTGAGAGAACCTGAAACTTCACCACCCATATAATTAATTCCTCTACTTACTGTCTGATGAGACAAGGAAACTGTTTCAAAAATTTTAGCCATCTTATTATCTCCAAATGAAGATGCCATTTTTACAACACATCTCTTAATGAGCTCACCATCCTCAAAAGATTTTTTACTTTTTGCTAGCTCTAAGCATACCTCATAAGATGTCTTTAAACCAACAGTGTTTGATGGTTGCTGTAAGATATTCTTCTGTCTAGTTAGTTTCAGCTTCAAATCATTAAACACACAACTTCTGGCACTTCCCTGGTATAATGTATTCACTGTAACTTCAAGATTTTCTGAAGCCCTGCTAAAGATCTACTTTCAGGGACCCGATTATGTATCATTCCGCAGTATGTAAACAAAACATTGCCATGTGACACCTGTCAAACGTTTTGTAAATAGTGCCATGTGGGAACTCTATAATATTTTGTTAACAGTGTCCATGTGGGAACTACCAAAATTTATTTTTGAAGGGAATCAATGTCATGTAATCTTAACTGTCATATACTTCAATAAAATTCTCCAAATGTCTAAAAAATGCTAATCAATTTAGCAAAATATTGTTATACATACAAAAAGGTAGATTGAAGTATATATCGGAACTGTTAATTATATAATTTAATTAAAATTTACTTATTGTATTAAGATTTATTTACATATTTGGTGTAAGGAAAAAGTTAAATTTTACATAATAAACTTTTGGAAGTTGCACTCAGGTTAAAGATTTCACTGTGATAAATTGTGCCGTATTTTATCACATATAATTCGCACATTTTATTTTTAAAAATTTATTGAAAACTCGGGGTGCCACTTATAAGTGAGAAAAATTCCTCCAGCCCCGCACTAACGTTTCATTTACTACGAATTCACGGCCCGCGGCTCGATTTCCAAACTCTTCAGCGAACAAAATCACTTTCATTTTGAAACCTGCGTTGTAGGTACATCGCTTTTCAATCAAGAAACTGTCTCACTTCTTCACTGCAAAACATCAAAACAACACTACGTGCGGCGGAAAGACGTGTAAGTCATGGCTAACATTTGGTACTCAAGAACCAACGCTAATGTGCTGCTATCTCTTACGTTCCACAAAAAGCTCCCGAAAATAATNAAACCTGCGGTGTAGGTACATCGCTTTTCCATCAAGAAACTGTCGCACTTCTTCACTGCCACAACATCAAAACAACACTCTACGTGCGGCGCAAAGACGTGTAAGTCACGGCTAATATTTGGTACTCAAGAACCAACGCTAATGTGCTGCTATCTCTTACGTTCCACAAAAAGCTCCCGAAAATAATTGAATACCAGTTATTGACCAAAAATTGATTCCTTTTCATTCTTTTAAAATATTTTTTTCTGTTAAGGATTGCGAAGGGAATTACGTAACGGAAATATTCAAAAGCCTTTCTATATTTTGCACGTTTATTTGATAAACTGCAGAAATAACAACGCTAATACTAAAATTACATCTTAACCTAGAATTATCTTATAAGTAGAAAGAATGTGTTACGTTAGTTTTATAACCACAATTCAGCGTCTCCAATGTCCAATATGGCGTGGTTATACTTCTGAGAAAAAAAAATGTGCCCAAACGGACAAGATGGAAGCTGGACAACAACTGAAATTNNNNCTGGACAGACACTGAAATTTATTTAATTTCAATTAATAACAGTGAAATCTTTACCCATGAGTGCTACGTAAAAGTGTAAATATATAGTTTAGCAATATTAACTTTACAATTACGGCATTAAATTTGTACATATTAATATTTAACCTACGAACTATTTCTTTTCAGCTATAACCAACATGTCCCTTCAAAATCCGTTGTTAATTCGTACGGACTTTTAACAAATTATTATAATTTATTGAAAAAATATACTTAAAACTTAAAACAACCAATTTATAAAGTGTTTCAGTGCTAAAAGCAAGACAAAACCTTTATCCATATATATTTTTTTATAACCAATTGAACATGTAACGCCTAGGGTGATTTTTCAAAGGTTCTTTTCAAAAGTATCGAATATACCGTGAATGTATTATATTAATCGTATTTTGATTTATGCAAGCTGGTATAGTGTCTACTTACGTTATACTCCTTCGAAACACCTAAAACTTGAGAACAACGACGAAAACAATCTCTCATTGTAATATATCTCTCGAACAACCTCTCTCGTCAAAAACGACCACTTCGAACTGCCCAGCGCTCCATTTTATAGGGAAACCTAAACCTTCCAGAAAATCCTCCGCAGCACACGAACGATCGCGAACCTATAGGCAGCCAATCACTGGCGACCACCTGTCGCCTGGAGGCGGGGCCGCTTCTCTCACCGGATGTATTCATAAAAAAAAATTCTGATTGCTGGCGGACTGTTTGGGAACTGAAGATTGTATGGTGCTGCTGACATAAACTTTAAAAAAAACTTTAAGTATTATTACTTAAAAACTTAAAGCAGTAAGAAGGGTAAGTAATTTTTTTCCAAATGTTAAATTAAAAAAATTTTCCATTAAGAAGGGCAAGGGCCAAAAAAATGAATAGGTGGGCCGCAGGGGGCCCACGGGCCGCGGGTTGGACCACACTGTGCTAGACGATGCTGCTGGCTAGTGGGTTATCTGGGGGAGGATCTCCTGTTCCCTCCACCCTTACATTCTGGTCATACACCATGCCTAGTTTCACCCTCATCGATTCTGATCATGTCGCAAAAACAGGGGTTGGCAAGGGTATTTTGCCCCACCCCCTTCTGAATCATTGAAGAGGGGCAAGAGTGGGCAAAGATTGTATAGGAAAATATTTTCATATGTGCTACAATAATACAATGGCATACAACCCATATATTGGAGATCAAAATGGGGAACATATATAACTTCACATCCCGTTCTTTGTTTACGGAGGGGAATAAGCTATTAAGAAGGTAACTTACCTTGATTTAGAGGTACATCGTTGTGCCATTACTACTGCCTTGTAAAATCAGTTGAAAGGATTATGTTTTTTTTTTTTAAGCTGAATTGGTAGCAGATTCTGCAAACGAGGTGGTCAGGTGATTGCGATTACAATTATAATGTTTTCAAACAGTTTGAAGAAGTTTGCAGTTTTTTGCTACCTAGGTCACACGGTACATTAAAAGTTAGTTTACGGGAGGTTGAATTTGGTTGTTTAATATCACTGCTGAAATTTAGATGTTTTATAATATATCACTCAAATACATTATTTACTTGTTAACTGCCTGCTTACATTGTGTCCATGTAAGTCATGGAAATGTTTTGCCACAAAATCTTAGACGAATTTTATTTGTAAGTTTTTTTAAGTTATTTTGTTTATGATTGTGATAAGAACCTGCAGTTAGTTCACTTTCTCTCTTAATTACAAATTTACCATCTCTCGTCCAACTCCAAACCTCAGTGGCATTATTATTACAGTCCTTTCAAATTCAGTGATTCCAGGTGTATCTGTGGCTCCATTATATTGAAGTGGCCAAGCAATGGCTCGGAGAAATACTCGTCCCTAGTTGGGAAAGCCAACTTGATGCATGGTGTTACCAGAGCTGATGATGTAGGAAATATGCACCTGGCGCCACAACCCTGCGGTGAACTGATGAAATGAGAGTCGTTTCGGCCGTCAGTCTAGGGGACTCTGGTTAACGCTCCGTCACATATGATGTCGAAGCTGTAGGCCACCTCGCACACATTAATTAAATTACAAATGAAACACTTACGATGCTTGTGAAGTTATTTATTCATTGCGACTCCTTAATGAACACACACAACTTTTGTACAAAACGTGGCCTTAACGGCCCTTAAACGGCGAACATGTGGGTTTATAATGTGAAACGCGATAGCGTTTAAACTCACAGATGAGCGTAACATTGCCCTCCCCTCGGTGCTATAAGAATTAAAATTAATGATCCGGTTCATGAAGTGAAGTCTATTTCAGTGAATATGAGTTTAACTTAAGATGTCGGAACCGAGGGCCTTTGCGGAGCGAGAGACTTACACATCTTGATGCACTCAAGTGCTGAAGAGAACTGGGGGGAAGCATGGGCCGGCTTCCGCTACCTGAGCGCAGCCGACGCCAAGCGGCGAAACAATGAAGCACAATATACACTAAAAAAAATGATTATGAGATGGAAGTGCCATGAATTAAATTAACCTAAGACAACATAATTTTTCCTTATACGAATACACAATAAAAATAATAATATTAATCCTAAACGTTTTCATTGTACCAGCCACAGTTTTGCCAAGTGTACAATGTCAAATGTCCCTGGCTGTGGCTGTGTCGACTGTCTTTCATGATGACAATTATGATATTAATTATATACACTGATAAAATTAATAACACTGAATAAATACCCTGATGTAATTAATAACGCTGATGCAATTAGATACCCTGATTGAATACACTGATGCTATTATGTATTCTGCTGCAATTATGAACACTGATGCAATTATGAACACTGGTGCAATTAATAACACTGATGCAATTAATAACACTGATGCAATCAGATACCCTGATTGAATACACTGATGCTATTATGAACACTCTCACTCGTGCCCACAAGCCCGTAGGTGTGGTGTGTCTGGTGTAGTGGATATGACTGCGGCAGTCAGAGTGGTCACAAAGGAGCTCGTGAATGCGCGGTTCACGTCAATATAGGCCCTACCTTCAAAACAAGAAGTGTGTTGTTTCTACTGCACAAAGGCATCAGAACACAATCTTGTCAGACCAGATGCAAAAGTGCATCTAAACTTAAAAAATCTTGTTTAAATAACTGGAAGAAAGCTGTAGAAAAGTTAATCAATGCAGCAGCAGACACCAATAGTCATAAAACTTTCTAATGCCTTAGCAGTCGAACAACATACTTCAAATTGCACTTCCAGCTATGTTCGCAACCGTTAAGTATTTCGAACGCCAGGGTTTACCTTCTCATACATATGAAGATCATGCTGGAAACTATATGCAACTGCTTTTATTGCGAGCTAAAGACATTGCAGAATTAACATCGTCATTACAAAGAAAAAAGTATTTTGTGACATGGAAGATACACAATCAAATAATTAAGCTTATTGCTCACAAATTACTTCGTGATCTCGTGGGAACTGTTAGAAATGAAGGAAATTTTAGTATGATTGTATACGAAACATGGGACGAAAGCTGCAAGGAGCAGGTATCAATTTATTTAAGAACAGTTGCGAAACATAACCTGGGGGCCAAGGAAATATTTATGGGAGTATATGAAACCTCAGAAACTACAGGAGAAGCACTTTTCAAAATAATTAAGGACGTTTCGTGTCGATTTAATTTAAAATTTTCTCATTTATGGGGTCTGTGATATTATGGTGGTTGCAATATGTCTGGTCACATCAAAGGAGTACAAGCAAGAGTAATAAAAGAGCAACCATTAGCATGATATATACACTGTTCTAGCTACCTCCCTAAATTTAGCTCTTCAGGATACATCTAAACAAGCAAGAGTAATAAAAGAGCAACAATTAGCATTATATATATATATATATATATATATATACTGTTCAAGTGAATCTCTAAATTTAGATCTTCAGGAAACAGGTTCGACAAATACAAGATGTGTTACAATGTGTGAATGATACCAGTGTATTATTCTAAGGCTCTCAACAACACAAATGTTCAGTTATTACAAATTAATATAGAAAAGACCAGACCTAGAACTATCTGCCCTACTCACTTTACTGGTTGTGTCAAAGCTATTTATTCCACCACTGAATCACATAGTACTGTAGTATTGGTTTTCTTCTGAGAAACTGCAGAAAGTAGAAAAGATGAATCCACTAAAACTCGGGGATTGCTCGGCTGGATTTTAAAAGCAGACACAAAATTCATGTACCTTGTGTGTTTGTTGGTTTTTGATGATACAGAAAAACTAAGTGTTGTGTTGCAGTGAAAAACACAAACTGCAGGAGTTGCCAAATAAATCGTCTTTGCAACACTGGAATGTCTGAAAGAAAAACGAATCGAAGACAAATTCTATGAATTATGGACTAATATGGAATAAAAAATTAATGAATTTAACCTCGTACCACCTGCACTTCCTCGACATGAGCATTTACCAAAACGCATCCAGCATACTGCAAGTCCTGCAGGAGTCCATCAGTTTGCTACAACGAAAGAAACGTGTAGAAATATATACGAGGTGTGATACGAGGAGTTGGGAACAGGTTAAAAAAAATTCAGGTTCCGAGAAATACTGTACAGTTGAAAAGGCACTTCTTCGCAGCCTTGTAGAATGAAGCCAAGAAGTAAATGTTTTAGTCAGCATAGTTTTGACATTACCAGATTAAGTCGCCAGCTGGAAATGTTGCACAGCCTAGATACAGGTATTACTATTGTGGCAGCAGTAGTATCGATGTTTAAAGGAAAGCAACACGAAATGCATTATTTGTTCGCAGATACTCAATAATTACTTCACTTACTCTTGGTTATTCCTGCAACATCTGCTACAGATGAATGGTCCTTTTCTATGTTTTGGAGAATGAAAAATTATATGAGAACGACAATGTGTCAAGAGCGAGTGAATCACTTAAGTCTGATAAACTACTACAAGGAAATGGTGGATGATATTGACATTAAGGGTCCTGCCAGAGTTTGTAAATAGAAATTCCCATATTGTGCAGCTGTTTGGCAAAGTTAAGTGAAATTAAGCAAACGTGTTTAATTATTGTTTAGTATTTACCAAATAGATTCCAAGGCTAGAGATATGACTCTACAAATTGAATTTTATCATGATGAGATGCTTTTACTACCCAATAGTTGTACAATGTATGAAATTATGCATTTTACAGTACAGCTGATTATTTACAGTTTATTTGGTGGTACATATCATTTATGTATAACTTTTAATTTCTAATATAAGTACTATATAACTAATTTATGCAATTTATATTATTATATAACTTATTTATATGATAACTATTTATTATAAATTTAATTTTTTTATATTTATATNTATGCAATTTATATTATTATATAACTTATTTATATGATAACTATTTATTATAAATTTAATTTTTTTATATTTATATGATATAACTTATTTATATTATTACATATATTATATAATGGAGTGGACCACTCCTTCATGGTCTGGCACGGTCACTGTCGTCACGTCATAAGCCCACAGTCGCTGCACTAGTGCGGCATGCAGAACAGGCACGTCGTCGTCCCGATGCGTGTCCGCATCGTTCACTTGAGAATGGGTCATGATCCAATACGATATACAAAGATNTATGCAATTTATATTATTATATAACTTATTTATATGATAACTATTTATTATAAATTTAATTTTTTTATATTTATATTATATAACTTATTTATATTATTACATATATTATATAATGGAGTGGACCACTCCTTCATGGTCTGGCACGGTCACTGTCGTCACGTCATAAGCCCACAGTCGCTGCACTAGTGCGGCATGCAGAACACGCACGTCGTCGTCCCGATGCGTGTCCGCATCGTTCACTTGAGAATGGGTCATGATCCAATACGATATAGAAAGATAGATGTATAAATGTCTATGTAAATAAATAGGCATGAAAAAAATGTAATTTCTATTAAATCATTTGTGCAAACCCATGTCACGAAATATTTTAAGAGATAATTTAAAAAGCTCAAAGCATACATGACAGGAGTGGTAATGACGAAAAGAATAAGTTCAGGGATGAAAAACATTCTGGTCAAAATGGTTACTTACTGGACAGCATCTGCATGGCATCAGGTAACTGGAGTCTGTACACGAGCATGCATTCGTGCTTCCACGCCATTTTATCACACCTAAGCGAGGGATGTCATTTTCATGTAGTCTATTATGATAGCGAATGTGATTGCTAAAATAAAATACAGCCCATCTTCGATGTTTATAGGAATAATTGTCGTCGGGTGCATGTTCCAGGCTCACAAAAGAACACCAGCAGAAGCTTCGGTTCTTAAGGCCAGGGGAATAACGCGAAAACCTCCTGTGCTGCATCATTTTCCATGATCATGTGTACGTATCCCAGTAGTAGAATTCGTTGATGGACCGGAGATGTAATTTTCTTAAATAATATCAAGGCGAAATGCATGCATATTCGTACGTTGTCTGGTAGCCAAACAAAGGTGGATAGATATTTCAGCTACTATGTTCGCATCAAATGAACGTCAGGCCAAGCCACAACCCAACACCGAGCAGGTGTGAAAACGACTTGAAAGAACTTATGCATGCGCATGTGCAGACTCCAGTTACCTGATGCCATGCAGGTACAGACCTGTAAGTAACCATTTTGACCAGAATGTTTTTTGTAGCTGAGCTCTTTCTTTTCGTTATTACCATTTCTTTCTAATACGCCTTTAGCTATGACGTAAACCGCTCCTGTGTGGTCTGGCACGAACACCGCCATCACGTCATCGGCCCACAATCGCTGCACCAGTGCGGGCCGCGGAACATGCATGTATTGCATTCTGTGGCTTGTCAGCATCGTTCGCTTTGGAACGGGTCATGGCCAGATACCGAGTGATCCAACCGAGGGCTTGTGATAGCCCTAGAGAGACCTGTGTAATTAGGATAGGAATCAAGTGTTAGAATGTGTAGTAAATAGCATTAGAATTTATCGCCTACGGGCAAATGTTCGTGAAATTCGTCCTTAGGGGATTCCGAACTAATCGCAGAATAAATGCACGCCACGTGCATATTCAATTAAGTGTACAGTGGCAAGAATAGAGTACTTGAAGTGTTATATATATATATATATATATATATAACTTTCCGAATGCAATTGTGTGTCTAATCAAGCCAATAAGTGACGCGGGAAATAACTAGTCATTCTTTCAACCTGACTGTACCGGTCGTAGAGTGCCCTAAAACTTAACAGATCTAAATATCCCACATGCTCTGCAAAGCACCACATAATCATGTTTTGTATTTAAATTAGTACTAAATTAAGAACTCTTAACTCTCTACAGGATTAAGAAAACTCACTCAGAACATTTCAGTGTTTTATGTGTATATATTTAAAGTTCAGTGTTAATAAGGTAAGTTAATTAAATTACCTCGCGGAGTGGAGCGAGCTCTCAGCAAGGACGCCGCTCGCCCGCACCATCTCCAGCAGTCTGATCATCCCTGTTCTGTGAGTCTGATTCCACGGGTCTTAAGTGCTGCACTTGCGTCGCATCACGGGGGAATTTTATACTTTGTTCTGAACATTTAATGTCAATAGGTTAATGTAATTTACTGGAACTTTTATTTAGTTTAACAACAGTCTTCCCCACATTCGCAGTACCCCTCCGTCAGCTCAATTTACCGATCACGGAGGCTTAATTACTATTGTAAGTTTTTGCGACTTTCTTGGTTTTTTTTTACAGTAACAATTGCTAGTAGGCTTTGTGAGTCAGGTCCGCTTTAATTTGAATTGTATACATGTAACTGTGTACACTATTCGGCAATACAATTTACTTGAGTTAACCGAAGCTTGTGAGTTCTCATCTAGTGTTATATTTCGAGCCCTGGCCCTATCCAGTAAGTCATTGACGCCTCAATGAGGCATCATTCATTTATAAGGTAAAAGGTAATACTAATGGGTGCTGGGGAGCCTGAATACCCCAGTTATATATTACATTTTCCTATAAATTTGTACCGTGTGTGTCACGGGATACAGCCACCTGGTCGTTAGGCCCACAATCTTGAGAACTGTGACTTCGTGCTCACCAGTGAGCTGGCGCCCATTCTATTCGAAATAGCAATATTGTGTACTATTCTAACGTTTTTTAACATAGTAGCAGGATGACGTTCGCATTATTGTTCCCCGACTGCTCAGGTAAGGTTAGCTATTTAAATTAACGCTTAAAATATTTCGTAACATGGGTTTGCACAAATGATTTTATATAAATGATATATTTTTCATACATATTTATTTACATCGGCATTTATACGCATATCTTTCTAAATAGTAACCACATATTTTTCGTTTCAAATCAATAACTTAATCATTATGAAGTGTCTTTCCTGCTACTTGTTTACAACACAGAAAACAACAGAATTTTTATTTTTCCATATACACCTCAAGATAAGTGAACATATATTTTTATATATGTATGCAATGTATATATATATATATATATATATTGGTTATCATTTTCCTCAAGCCTCCATATTACTTTTCTTCAAATACTTACATCAAAAGGTGTTTCTGGACACTTTGTGTCACCGACATGCTTATACTCCACACATGCAAAGATAATCTTTTGCCCTCATCACAATTTTTTTTAGCACTCCGTACCATCATACCCCCACACTGTTAATGTTTTTTCCCATGCCCACTGTTTGTTCCCATTCTCAACCGGCGAGCTTGTCTTTAACTCACACGACAGGCTGCAACAAGTCGTGGTCCACTCGACGAATGGGACCATGTCAGCTTCTTTGTCCTGTAGGAGTCTATGAGACTCGCCATCACATTTTTCTCTGAAGCGAAGCACTGTTTCCCGCCCCCCTCGACATATCACCTAGACCAGCCATACTCAACCTTTTTTTTATAGGGGCCACAAATATCGTTCAGTCATAGTGTCGCGGGCCGCAAGTAAAAATTGTTTAGGTGTAAGTAAAAAAAAAACTTAATTTTAACATTTAACCATTTATTTACTTTTTATAAACATAAATATTTTAGGATTTAACAAAGATAGTTTATTTAAACGTTTTAATGCGATTTTTGAGACTGTGAACACTTTTTCAAAACTTTATCAAGATCTGGCTTGTTGCTGCTTGCTAACCTTATCACATCATCCAGATGAGAGTCTGTAAGTTTGTTTCTGTACACATTCTTTGTGTACTTCATTTTTGAAAAAGACGATTCGCACACGTATGTCGACCCAAAGAATGTTAATAGGATTTGAGCACTCCTTTGGACGCTTTTATATTTTTGGGGAATAATGCTCCAAAATTCCACATACTCCTTTTTTTCCCTTTTTTCTTTAAACAAAATTTCTAGGTGGGTGTCGTTTTTAAAATCGATGAATTCATATAACAACTGTGGGTAATTACAATTCAAAATTGAAGCCAGCTCTGAGATAGTGGTTGTTTCTAAATGCCATGGATTTTCTACAAGCATCAAACATTTTTTAATTTTTCTTAGATCTTGAAACCTTTTATGAAATTCATCTAATAGTGCAGTTATATAATTTGAAATTGTAGAGCAGTTTTCCTCAAAAATGTCGATACGGTCCTCTGTTATCTTAATTATAGTTGGAAAATTGTGCAGCTGTTTGTTCTGTAGTTCTTCATGATAAAGTTTTAGCTTTTCCTCAAAAGCAAATACTTTATTCGCCATCTGTGAGACTATGTTATTTTCACCTTGTAAACTCCGATTGAGGCTATTTAGTTTTTCTGTAATATCACATAGAAAGGCTAAAAGACACCACCATCCATCATTTAGTAACTCAGGGCACACTTTATTATTATGCTCTAAAAACAGTATTATTTCATGGCGTAAAGAAAAAAACCTTTCTAAAACTTTTCCTCTACTAAGCTATCGCACTGAGGTATGTAAAAGGACATCATTATACTCGCTTCCCAGTTCTTCCAAAAGACTTTTAAATTTTCTGTGGTTCAATTCTCTTGCTCGTATGTAATTGACAATATTGATAACCGTCTTCATCACAGCTTCAATTTCTGGATTTACAACACGTGCCGCCAAGTTTTCTTGATGGATAATGCAATGAAATGTAATTAAATTTGTTAAATTATATTTTTTCTTAAACAACGTAAGAAATCCATTTTCGGATCCAGTCATTGAAGGACAGCCATCGGTGCAAACACACACGATTTTTTGTATATCAATTTTATTCTGCTCTAAAAAATTGCAAATAGTATCAAGGTAATCTGTGCCTCGGGTTTGACCTTTCATTGGAAGAAATTTCAAAAAACCTTCAAAGATTAAATTATGTTCTGTACAATATCTAACAAACACCGAGCATTGCGATGTTGCTGAAACGTCGGTACTGGAATCGAAAGCCAAGCTAAAAAACTTGCAGTTTGTAAGGTTTTCTAATAAGTTATCGTAGATGAATTTTGAAATGTCTTCAATACGCATTATACAGGTTGAATCGGAGAGCTGTAGTTTTTTATATTAGACAATATTTGTATTTTGTTGCTGAATTAATCAAAAAGTGCATTGGCCCCACTAATAAAGCATTCTTTTACAATTTCTGCATCGGTGAATGGTTTCATATGCTTACCAAGAATGTAACAAATTTGATATGATGCCATGGTTACCGCGGAGTCTTGTGATAATGCCACGGACATAACATTTTGCTGTTGTTGCAATGACTTCTTAAAAAAACTCAATTTCTCACTTCTTAAAGACGATCCAGAAGGATCTCGGCAAATCAAACAAGTAGCTGCATTGTTTTTGTCAGGAACCACAAAATATTCCGTTTCCCACTCGTCTTGAAACAACCTGTTTTCATCACATATTTTTGTTGTATACTTAGAAGACATTCATGACATTATTTTGATAGAAAAATAACTATTTTACACTTAACAAAACCAATTAACTGCAANTACTTAGAAGACATTCATGACATTATTTTGATAGAAAAATAACTATTTTACACTTAACAAAACCAATTAACTGCAAATACCAGGCGAACTTTGATAATTTGTGTGTGTCATGTAAACAAATTTAAAACAAGTGACGACAAATAAGGCAAGACGTAGGTACAGAAGTGTGAAAGCAAAAGGGGAATTCCCGCCGCTGGCTGTCTCGCTCACGCAACCCGCAACTTTGAGTTGTGCGAGATAATAAGAGAGATTGCTATATCCCAACACTGCGCGCACCGCGGTAAGGATTTATGTACTTATAGCGCCCATAGTTTCTCTGATGAGCGCGGAATTTAAAATGCTTGGCAATTTGATAACTCCAGGTGGGCCAATCACAAAAGCTCGGCGGGCCGCAGGTTGAGGATAGCGGACCTAGACCTTGCACTGGCAGTCTTCCTTAATGACGATGGTTTCACCCTCGTTCAACTTCAACAGTTCGTTGGTGATATCCGACCTCATGTTGTTCACTACACAGGTTTGACCGTCGCAACGGATTCTGTCCATAAAATGAACTTTCGACTTGCCTTCAGCTTTCATGATGCTCGGGTTGTCCGCAAACACCAAGGTGTAGTAGAGACGGGCATGATTCACACCTTCGCAGGCTTCTATGTTTTTCACTTCCTCCTCGTACAATGGGTGGCCCAGCCAGTACTCCACATGATGAAACCCTGTGATGGCATTGGAATAAAACTTCACCATATCTGACTCCAAGGAGCTGGTGTACATCACCTCATGCATTGAAGATCATGGAGGTGGTACGATAGGAGTAGATTTGGTGGGCATCAACCAACTGCTGCTGGTGCCGATAGTGGTCTGCATGGAGCCCTCACATGCCAGAAGCCAATCATTGCATGTCACGAGGTTAGTGGGTGCCAGGTGGAGCTGGTGCTGAGGTGGAGACATGATATGATCAGCTGCATGAGGTCGGTGGTGGCCTGGTCTACAGAGTCGTTCAGGTTTTTCACTCTGCGGACTCTTCGATTATGGAGACGGTACTGTGGACAGTGGGATGATGTTCGGTGACGAATTTGCGACTAGGGTTGTCGGCTGTAACGGGGGCAGGTGCTGCTACGTGACATCGCCCCTTGCACCAAGCGCGGGAATGAAGAGAATCCAGAAAAGACTTGCTGCATCCCTCACAGCACTCCCTGCACTGTAGACAGTCGTGAATATATTTGTCCTGCAGCTGGTAGGCCGGAAATCTCTTGTAAATATACCGAACTTCTGGTGTGCATATGTTAGCAGGAACTCTTTCTGTAGCAAGTCCAGTTCCTTTTCCGTATCGAGGGCCGCGAGCTAGCGTAGCCTCCCATAGGCAACGATCACCGAAATCATTTTCTGACCAGTGGTATAAAACGCAAACATAAACTCCATTTTAAAAATAAACTTTATACTCTAAGGTGTGTATGTAACGACGACGGCAGCAACAGGCGTAAGTCTAGGTTCGGTAGCCTTTTATATGCTGGTATATGCATGCAATGGTGACAAAGAGGTGATTTTGATTTAGGGGAGGGGGGCGCTTGCCTGTGCACTGCCGGGAGCGCTGTCGATGATGGGCGGTGATGGGGAATGAGGGGGGTGGGGATCTGTGGGTAGCAGAGGATGTGACATAAAATCTATTGATTGGTCGAGCTATGGAGTGGGGCAGCTATTCGATATATGTACAGTAAATAAGGTTATGGAAATGGAAATGATCATGTCGATGCGAGTCTAGCTGCTGCCTTGGTGTGAGAAGGTCGCTCCGCGTTCTCCGGCATTCACTGTCGCTTCATTGAAGCTGGTTTTTAGCTGCACTTTCGCAGTGCTGCGGTGCTGGGTGCGAGCTATCTCCTTATTCCAGCACAGCTCGAAGAAGTATATATTTAGTTAGAAGAGGACTACAGGTTCGGAAACTCCAGTTCTGCGTTATTTTTAGAGCTCGGAAAACGGCAATATTGCATAGCCAGGGCCAATTTTAAGTAGTGGTTCAAGCGGCTGTCCTTTTCTAGCTGCATTTCCGGTGGAGGGGAGCAGTCAGAGAGGCCAGTTTGTGGAGGACTATTTTTTATTATGTTAGCCATGCCTTGAACTTTCATATTTAGTTTTTCCCTTCCCCAGTCCCCCTTAGGGGGTGTTCCGAGCGCCATGGTGGATTCTTTGGAGCCCATTTATGACGTTCCACCGGAGGAAGGCGCGAATAAGCGCAAGGTCGCTGTCACGCCTGCCCCAGCAATGCCCTCCACCACAGCCCAGGCAATGGACGCTGATTCGCCGGCTGCTCCGGCCAATCAGAACTCTCAGCCACCTCCACCAGTCGCAAAGCGCCCTGACCTGCGCTCGATCACAGTGTATCACACCCAAGAGTGTGATTACACTAAAGTTGTGCGCCTTTTCCGCACACACCTGAATGAACCATCTGTAAATCGGGTGGTTCCCCAGGTTGTGCAGTATTTGCCTAAGTCGCATGACGACTATAGGTCCGCCATCCGCATACTTGAATCACTTAAGGTTAGCTTCAGTGTGCTCACTCCTCGCAATGAATTGCCAATAAAATGGAAATTAAAGACTTGGAGAAATCCCTGGCAGTAGAGTTTATCCGAGAGGAGCTGGAGGCCCTCGGTTTCCGTCCAACCAACATCCATCCCAAGCTCTCCCTTCGTGACAGGCAACCTCTGCACATGTTTGTTGTAGATCTGCCTGACAACGATCGGTTCACCCATCACTGATGATGATTACATGCATTAAAAATTATCCATGATTCGCGATATCACAATTTACATTCGGTTTTCACAAAGTGTATATACGCAAGGGGCCCTAGGCATGTGAGAAACCTAAGGATTGGCTATAGTTATACCTTTAAGGCGTCCACAGTTCTGGGAAGAAGTTTATATCTGGGTTTTGCTGCAACCTCAGTCGTCAGTGCGAGTGACAATGGTAACATCGTTTCGTACCGATACCTCTCCACATTAGCAATGCCTACAATGAGAACGAACGAATGCTGCACTCATCACCAGGTGCAACAGTGAATGTGCCTTCGCCTCCCACGATGCACAGAAATATTTCCATGAGGTTATGCACAGATATATAAATATCTGGGTTCATTTTATGGAGCTTAGTTTGATAGATGTCTTGGTGATTGGCAGATCGTCACAGCAGGTGACCATACCTTGCATAAATATTATGGAGATATCGGTCGTGGGTCCAACAGAAGCACCATCGAGTTATTCAGATGTGACACGTGCAGCAACAGCACCACCATCACTATGTTCAGGCATGATGTCGGTGGCGCTATCGACTTCTTTGGTTGCGACATCTTCGGTGAAGTCAACTGCATCTTCGGGCGAACTAACAACCCCATTTCTTATTGCAATGTCTGTTGCTTTGGCTGTTCCATCCAGTTTTTTGTCTGACCTGTATCCATCAGAGTTCGGGATCTCGCCTGTTTCGTCACCAGAAGAGAAAATTAATCCATGCAGATACCGCGATAAGGTATTTACGCATAAAGACACCGCACAGCACCATGCATTTCGTGGCTGTATGAACAATCCCAATCACGTTAAATATCTGAGCTTACGGTGTGGGTCGCTTTTNAGCACCATGCATTTCGTGGCTGTATGAACAATCCCAATCACGTTAAATATCTGAGCTTACGGTGTGGGTCGCTTTTATACCGCGGCGATACTTACTGTACACATGTAAGGTCATGAAAAGTTAAATTGCAGGCCTCATCGGTGCCTCGGTGCCGGATTTGTGACAGAACATTCTTGCAGCCTCCGCCAACAGAATGATGGACGGTGATTTAGATCATATGGCTCCACTACCAAAATCTGCTGCGACCAGTATGAACGACGAACCTGGCATCTCATCACCAGGTGCAACATCTCTTTCCATGAAGACATCTTTATCCATGGTTCCTGCTCCTTCTGACGTGAGGACAGCCGAACCATCTGGGAGAGCTAGTGCATCATCTATGGATCTTTCAGAGGGTTATCGGTGTCGCATCTGCTGCAAGGACTTTGCCTTCAAGCTCACTGCATGGCAGCACGAAGTTCACGAGTGCCCGAATAGTTGGTTTCCTATTTAACGAAGTAGAACTGAAGGTGATATTTTCATGGCTGCAGACGTTTGCAAATAATTTTGTAGTAATAAATTTTATAAATTAAAAAAAATTAAAAAATGATTTTAATATTTTAACCATAAATATTTTTTTCCCCTTTGATAAACTGATTTTGTTAATAAAAAAAAAAAAGCACTATGATGCAAATATTATTTTATCTTTAGCTAAGCACTAGGTTTGAAGTTATTGTAATTGAGGGTATGCGCTAAACCAATAATACAATGGTTATGCATAATACACACAAACAAAATTAAATATTGGTATGGGAAATGTGCTACAATTGATTTTTATGACTGGGTGGCAGGGTTATAACATTTCATGATCCTTGATTTTTAGAATTTTGTGGGCCATAGGTTGCTGAGGGGGGAGAGGGGTTGGTGTTGGATGGTAAGGGTTGAAGAGGGGGTTCTGGTGAGAGGGTGTGGTGGTGATTGGTTGGTGAGGGGTGTTGGCATGTGGCGTGAGGGGACAAGTGGTGGAGTGTGCTAGTTTTTACAAATTTTTTGGTTACAGTTTTTTTTGTGAGCCCCCCGTTCAATAGGTCCCCAATGTACTGGGTACTGAAGTGGTAGGCCAAAATTATTTACAAAATTTTTATAAACTAATTTTTTTTATTTAATGGAATTATGATCCGCAACAACACTCCAAACCGATATCATTACTACAAATCCAAGATGGCAAGCCAATGCTGCTTAATTTTTTATTTAAATAATTTTTTTTAAAAATAATTTCTAGGGATGAGGGGGACAAACATCCTACATGGCATCGAGCCCTGACTGTGACGCCTACCGACATGGCAGCTGGCTGTGCCTATCAAGATGGCAGACGGATCCTTGATCCTATCCCGGATCCCGGTGCGCCCAAAGGAACTATATATAGCTACCACCATATAATCTTGCCTCTACGAATAAGGCTCATCGCAAGCATTACAATTGGCGATAACCAACCAAGCGGATATGTACATTTGTGCTAAGTCTGACAAGACCATTCACTTAGTAGTGGGCCACGTGGTCAGATGTACTGTAAAGGAAGGTGTTGGATTCCACATGCCACTGCAGCCCTAACATCTTGACTGTGGCTAATCAACTGGTTTTATCCAGAGACAAAGTGCTACCATTCTGCACAAGGTCAGAAATGAATTTAAGACTATAATTGTCACTATACAGCAAAACTTAAGGAGGGACAAAAAGTAATAAATTTAGAAGAATGTTTAGATAGTTGAAACTAGGGGACAGAATTAAGATGAGGCATAAAACATCAACAGAATTAAGTTAGAGCAGTGACCAACTTTTTAAAGCAGAAAAAGTACTAAAACATCAAGATGTACAGTACAGCTAACTACTATGCCGTGTCCATATATTTGTAAAGTTTTGTGAGAAAAAGAGGCTGTTTCTGTTGCTTACAATTTGAGATGTCCTCTGATCTTGTGATCCAACACACTTTAAAATAGTTTATGTGACCTTCACCATGACTATACATCAGGAGGCAGAGGGAAGGGAATCGCTGTTGGAATATGAGAACTCCTTATCTCTCAGCATTAGAATATTGCTGAGCGGCCAAGTGTGAATAATATATATAATGCCATACTATTACAGTTTGTTGAGTCAGTAACACAACTGTACTAATGCCTCAACTCTTCCACTTTCATTCCACTAAAATCATACACCTCTCGCCTACTTGCTTCTTATTTTGGCTCAACTGCACAACAATAATTATGATGATGAAAAATCTGTAAAAGATATTTTTACCTCTGCGCTGTGATTTAAATTTCATTCAATCTTTTTAAAGGATTCCCGTTTCATATTTATCCACAACTGCTTTTTAACATAATTTTAATAGTGCATGTGAATAGATGTAAATACAGTATATACATTAAAAATGTACTAAATTCATTATTATAAATTTGGAGGGTGCAGGGGTAAAAAAGATGAATGTCCATTTTTGCTAGTTTTGAGTAACTGCAATCAAAGCTGTTATTCTGGACTCTCATATCCGTTAATCCGTTCTCTATCAGATGACACCATAAACTTATTTTCTGTAAAAATGGACAATCGTCCTTTTTCCCCTGTACCCTTCATCTATTTCACAAAATGAAGATGTCTGGCAATAATAAAATAATTAACAATTAAAATTTAATTTTCATTGAACAACACAAGTGAGAATAAACAGTGTGATGATCACTAGAGACGTGCAGGTGTGACTGGAATGACATACTGGATGTTCTCTCGGCGACCTCGCAGTCCAAAGATGTAGTTGTGGGGCTGCGGCATATAGGTGGAACCTTCACGTCTTGTCTGACTGGCCGCCTCTTTCAGTGGCCACGCCTGGGTGCCAATGCTCTTGCGACTACGAGAGGTGTGCGTCTGCGTGCTGAGAGTTCGAGAATTACAAATGCTCGCCTGCACACACACACACACGTGTGAGTTAACATACATGCATTACACAACTGTTAGTATCTATCCACACAGATCAAAGTAAGTTTCCCCTCCTCACAAAAAAAAATTTGAGTCCAGAAAAGTGGTTAGTGGGGACACTCGTAACATAACACAGAAATCTGCTGCCGTTTGCGAGGTTCACAAAAGGGGAGTATCCTTGCAGACACAGAACACTTTTCCACAAAGTAGGAAAAATGGCAGGCTCAAGGGTTTGAACTCATGGGGAAACTGAAATATATCAACCAGAATGATAGCAAGCCTAGGGCCCCTAATCACCTAGGATACATCAATGGCCATGCGTGCAGAGAGGAGGCAATAAAACAATTTTTAGAAAATTAACAGTGGTATAACATCATTGTATAAGGAGATTATATAGATGAAGCTATTTTCACAATTTGAGGCACAGGCGCAGGGATCAATAAGGGCTATGTTGACATGTACATTAGGTGGCCATTACCCACTATGCACAACACTCTGAACTGGTGTACAGTGTTCTCATCATACTACATGTACCTATGTTAAGATATAGCAGTCTGGACAAGCCATTTATACCAATGTTGGAGGTCCAAAATTATATTTACAGCAGGTAAACATATTAAGGACACTTTTAACAGTTTTGACAAAGCCTGTACTTCAAAAATGCTTTAACACAGTTTGAGCGCTAGGTAGGTGACCAACACAGGTGTGCGAATATTGGACAATTCCAGTAATTGTGAAAAGAAATTTACAAATTATTCACAACCAAACTTTTTATACATTTTTGCCATCTGATGCGACAAAAAATGATACAGCGACACAATGGACACGGCCAATACCAACATGGTGTCGCATCATAGCTGTGGCAGAGCGTGAACTCAGCACTAGTAGTATTACGCCATGCCGGTTAAATTGGTCACAAGCTGGTCGCAAGCATTTACAATAGAACATTTGACTATGACTGTTTGAACAATGATTACCCCACCTGTTTGGAGTGCCTTCAGTAGGCAGGCTTAGTCAAAGCTTCCTGCCTTAGGAGCAGGGATGCTGGAATCCCTTTCGATGGGGAGATATTGTACAGGGCTAAGCTTAGTACTGTCAAGTCCGATCAATGGCCCTCTGGAATTTTGGTGTATCACAGATCAGGTATTTGTACGGGTAGTAGCGAATGTCTCTCTGCAAAACTCTAGCCATCAGACGACTTTGGCAGATGTAGTGATATGGGTGATACTCAAGTCACTTTTGGAGGTATTGAGGGAAGTGGAGATAGAGCAATAGAGGTATTATAGAATAAAACAGACTCCTCATTGATAATCCCTTCCTGTAGCTGGAGTGGTGGTTGTCTAATGGGCAGTGGTGGTTGTCTAACGGGCAGTGGTGACATTCCTTAATCTCGCCACTTCCTCACATTGGTTGGAGTACACCCTGCTGCTTACCTGGTTGGACTCCACAGTTTCCCTAGCCAGAGCTAAGACCTTCCTGACTGCCTTTTTCTGCCCAGCTCTATGGCGTGGCATTCCTGTTGCAATGAGAAAGAGAGTTAGGACGGAATAGCTGGTGTTCTGTGGGTCGGCAGGGCTCCAAATGGCAACAATGGCGTGCAACGTAAGAGGAGGGGGGGTGGCGGGGGAAAATTAAGGGGTTAATTTCCGGGCTGCCTCTTGGAGCACTGCCCTGCACATGTATCCCTTTTGCCAGGATAGCGGAGCAAGCGAGATTACCGCTGGCATCCCGGTTCTCTGTGGGGAGATTCACAGGCTGTGCTGTTGGGTGACCTACACTGCCGGCCTCTAGCAAGTATTGACTGCGTGTCATGTTTAAGCAGATGAACTCCATAATGCACTAGGAAGTCCATCCACATAGACATGGCACACGGCCTATACTCAATAGGGCTGGATTATCACCGGTATGCCAAGCACTCCACTCGAAGTTGTGTCAGTAGTTAACACTTCCCCTCTGGTGGTGACCAACAAAGCGAGATTGTTGCCATACCCCCATTCCCCAGCCCAAAGAGGGGCAGTTCAATAAGTCTGAAGAGCAAAAAGGGGGTTTGTACCTGTGCCAACTCCTGGAAGAGTTTGTAAGAATGTAGGGCGAAACAGGGAATAAAACGAGAAATAGGTGTTGGAAAGATAAAGAGCTGGTAGAGGAAAACACCCAGGATGATTGTCTGTTTTATTGACAAACCAACAAATCAGCATAACCATACCAGACCCTGAAGGGCCAGTCCTAGGTTGTTAATGGCTTTTAGCAGGTTGATACTCACGGTTGACAAAGAAGTCAATGGGGCGAGGGCAATCCCAACGTATTACGTACTCGAGAAGGGGGTGCAAAGGATTAGCATTGTGGCTACGCTGAAGTAAAGTGTACAGCTTGTAAAAGGAGCAGAATCAGAGTGCGCTAGGGCAGAGTAATAACATTCCGCAACTACGCTGAGGCGAACCAGCCTCAAACTCTGGTCCGCAGCCAGTATTTATACACCGGGCCCAGGGCTAGTAAGGGGGTCACAGGGGAAGGTGGAGTGAGAAGCAACGACACAGGCTGCATGGCCGGGATGCGCAGTGGGTTACCCCTGGTAGGCTGCCTCGTGCCCCAGCGCTGACTAGTGGTGTGATGCTGGCAGTCGGCATACAGGCAGTAGCAGCGGCCCCCCACTACCCTCGCATCAAGTTGGTTTAGTGGCGTGTACGGCTAACAGAGCTTGACTAGTGGTGTGATGCTGGCAGTCGGCATACAGGCAGTAGCAGCGGCCCCCCACTACCCTCGCATCAAGTTGGTTTAGTGGCGTGTACGGCTAACAGAGCTTGACTAGTGGTGTGATGCTGGCAGTCGGCATACAGGCAGTAGCAGCGGCCCCCCACTACCCTCGCATCAAGTTGGTTTAGTGGCGTGTACGGCTAACAGAGCTTGACTAGTGGTGTGATGCTGGCAGTCGGCATACAGGCAGTAGCAGCGGCCCCCCACTACCCTCGCATCAAGTTGGTTTAGTGGCGTGTACGGCTAACAGAGCTTGACTAGTGGTGTGATGCTGGCAGTCGGCATACAGGCAGTAGCAGCGGCCCCCCACTACCCTCGCATCAAGTTGGTTTAGTGGCGTGTACGGCTAACAGAGCTTGACTAGTGGTGTGATGCTGGCAGTCGGCATACAGGCAGTAGCAGCGGCCCCCCACTACCCTCGCATCAAGTTGGTTTAGTGGCGTGTACGGCTAACAGAGCTTGACTAGTGGTGTGATGCTGGCAGTCGGCATACAGGCAGTAGCAGCGGCCCCCCACTACCCTCGCATCAAGTTGGTTTAGTGGCGTGTACGGCTAACAGAGCTTGACTAGTGGTGTGATGCTGGCAGTCGGCATACAGGCAGTAGCAGCGGCCCCCCACTACCCTCGCATCAAGTTGGTTTAGTGGCGTGTACGGCTAACAGAGCTTGACTAGTGGTGTGATGCTGGCAGTCGGCATACAGGCAGTAGCAGCGGCCCCCCACTACCCTCGCATCAAGTTGGTTTAGTGGCGTGTACGGCTAACAGAGCTTGACTAGTGGTGTGATGCTGGCAGTCGGCATACAGGCAGTAGCAGCGGCCCCCCACTACCCTCGCATCAAGTTGGTTTAGTGGCGTGTACGGCTAACAGAGCTTGACTAGTGGTGTGATGCTGGCAGTCGGCATACAGGCAGTAGCAGCGGCCCCCCACTACCCTCGCATCAAGTTGGTTTAGTAGCGTGTACGGCTAACAGAGCTTGACTAGTGGGGTTGTTGCTAAGACAGAGGCTAGGGGGATTAACAACATCGCCTGTGGCGCAACAATCACCCCCTCCCCCNTAGTGGGGTTGTTGCTAAGACAGAGGCTAGGGGGATTAACAACATCGCCTGTGGCGCAACAATCACCCCCTCCCCCCTTCTGTAGCCTCATCTGTGGAGACAGATGTTCTCTCTGGTGGTGGCTGGCTTCCTCTTGGAGTTCACTGTACAGTGTGCTCTCTCTCACGCAAAGACCTCCCTCCTACTCTTACTCATGGGCCAGGTTCGAATTCATGACTGGCTGGTTCATCTCGGCTGGGAAAAAAGAGCTAAATTGACTGAAGAACAAACTTCCATAACTGAATTTAGACTAACATGAAAGGTTTGGAACCTATACTTACATTGAGATAGAAGCTGCTGAATGGATATGCAAATTTGGATGGTGCACTTCAAGTTACAACAGTAAAAGAAAAGTTACAATGGAGTCATTTTAGCTTCAGTTTGTACAAAATCCTGAGTCCATATTTATGGTTAACTTTCAGCTCATTCCAAAAGTATGGGTTCAATCACAGTATGAATGACATAAAAGGTTAAACAAATAAATATAGATATTATAAATTTGGTTGCAAATTTCATTAAAGAAGAGCAGTACTTATAGGTTCTCTTTTTTTGTCCAAGTTGAAACACATTCAGTTTTACAACACAAATATCGAGCATGAATAACTTCTCAAGCAGGGTACATTACTTTTACATTATTCCCTCACAGCAGAAGGCCATAACATAGTACACATAGGCAACTTGGCTGCAGCTGGCTATTTACAATATTAACAGATCAATAACATGCAAACAAAACGTGATACAGGTACGCACATAATGAGCAAAGCTATACACGATCTTGGCAACAACTCCAGTGGATAAGGCATTAGGGGAACAGTTTGCCTTAATACATCCGGTACGTTGTAGCACTAACTAACAATTTTGAAGTATAATGGCTTGCTGAATATACTGTGTTGCCCTGAACACTGAACTCTTGCTTTTTACATCACAGCGCACTTTCCTTGCAGTTTATACTCACTTGGTTGCACAAATTCACTATCTAACCTAGGGTCAATACTAATGGTGGCCAAACTACTTGAACTTTCTCTGACTATTTACACACGCACACACTGCAGTCATAGATGCTGTGTAGTGTGGGGNGGAGGTAGCTCAGCAGGTTCGGAGTTGAAGGGGACATCTCACGCGCACAGACTCTGTGCTCTTAGTGGGTGGGGGGTCTTGGGGCAACCTCTAACACAGAATGTATACTGTCTGCCAACTGAAGGTCAGTGGATGGCACCTAGGTGTCTCGTGGTAGTGCCCTAGCTTCCTTTTAACGATGCCTCAACACAATCTCCGTGGTTGCTGTCGGCGTTGCGGGTGGACGTATCTCTCACCGGCTAGCTGTGGTGGTGGCGGCACTGGATCAGGTGGTGGTGGGTTAAGGACCCACAGTGTAAAGGCCGGGACGTCCTCGCTCAGCAGGCAGAGGAGAAGTCACATCTCCTTCTTCTCCGCCTCTCTGGACTCCGTGGCAACTGCCGGAGGAGGCGGGGCAGGTTCTGTGCTAGGCAGGACTCCCCACTCCCTAACTGCTGGTTAGTCCACCAGAGGAAGTGTTTCAGCTACTCTTCTCCCTCCGGTTGGACTGGCTCTGGCAGAGGTGGCCTCCATGGCTCAGGAGAGGATGGTGATGAAACAGGTGGGATAACAAGCCCTTGCAGTAGGGCAGGGCGTGTTGATGGAGCTGCTTCGTCTAGACTGTCGGTTTTGCGTCCATGTTCCAGCACGACGAGCGGTGATGGAGGCGGCTGGTAAGTCGTGGCATCCCAAGCCATTACAGGTTCAGCGGCTCTTTTGACGCGAGTCTGTGCACCTTGCAGATGTTTCAGACTTTAGGGCCTTCCTGCGTCTTTCACATACCAGGTGTGGTTCATCCCACTTGAGGTGAAACCCGGCGTAAAAGTCAGCAGACTTGCTATGTGGTCACATCTTAATGTAAACCTGCTCTCCTTCTATCATTTTGCATGGGTTCTAAGGGCGGTACTGGTATTTATGGCTAAAATACTGAGCTTGTTTCGACAAGCTTTTTCCACACGTTTCATGCTCTCGCACCTTACTTTCTCGGCTCGCGGTACCTCGTTGGGTTCGGTCTCCCAGTCCCACTCTTTGGGTTTCTGCAGCGAGCATCCAAGAAGTAATTCACTTGGCGAGGCTTCCAAAGCTTAATTTCGCCATCTGCAAAGGATGAACAGAATGTCTAGCAGATAGGGATCCTATCTGCGATGGTAGTCTGGCATGTGACTCCGGAGGCTTTTCTTGGTCTCCTGATTGCACCTTTCAGTTGAATTTCCTTGGGGGTGATAGCTGGGGGTAAACCAAGGTTGAACTCCTCAGCGTTTGCATGCATTTTCCCACATAAGTTGACAAATGAAATAAAGCGGAAAACAAGTGTTGAAAGATAAAGAGCTGTTAGAAAAAGACAACCAGGATGTTAATGGCTGTTTTGTAGGCGAACTAACAAAATCAGCTTAACCAGCCTGTACCCATATCAGGGCCTCAAAAGTCACACCTAGGTTGCCAATGGTTCCTAGTGAGTTGATACTCGTAGTTGACACAGAAACCAATTGGCGATGGCCACTCCAACATTGGCAAGAAAGTGCAAGGGTTAGCATTGTGGCTAAGCTGAAGTGCCTCTGCGTTTACCGAGTCTAGGCATCACTCTGGTTGGCATCCTTCAGGCTCTAGTAAGGGAACAGGCCAGTTTATGTGTGTTTACCGGTCAGTCAAGAAACATACATAATCCAAACTTGGTTGAGTTATGACTCGCAGCGCTCTTTACTCTTCTACCTTGCTCCCGCAATCACCTGCTTCATCCCCAGAACCACTTACATTCTTGCAGGAGTAGCCAAGAGCCGAAACCACTGTTCCTGACGTCACCTTCAAGGAGCCCTGTCTCTTTGTGAGTGCTTGGTCTATGGCGAAGTTCTGCCTTGCCAAGTAACACGAGGGCGGACGCCCCTACCCTGCTGCTGACATATTCCGTCAAGTGCTTGGGTCTGCCGGCCAAGTTCCGCCCACCAAGTGACTTGCTGGAGACCAGTGGATCAGGCCTGCCTACCCCACCCACCTGCCTACCTTTGCTTCTTCTCAGCCTGTGCCAACCCCTATGGTACATCCAATGTCCACCTCTCTATACTACCCCCCTCCCCCCTCATGCCACACCACAAGGCTGGGCAGGAGCAGGAGAAAGCAGCCAAGCAGGGGCTAGCCCTGGTTGGAGGCCCGGAGAGCAGGGAACTGGGTGCCAGCCAGGTCTACACTTGGAGGAGAGAGGGAGCTTAGCTGCAAGTCAGACCTCAGCCGCAGACAAGGTGGTCAGACACCTGAACTTGGTACCTAGCTACACGAGTACCAACAAGGCCTTCACTCACCAGCGCACCTCCTTGAGCTTAACTCCAAGTGACTGAAGTTCCAAAACCTGCCCTCTCCGCCCCTAGTAGAGACTCCGTCAAGTTGACGATGCCTGCTTCCCAGCCATCTGGAGGGGAGGGTAGGGGAGGGAAGCACAAACGCCGGCCAACAATCGAAGAACTTATTAGGTTGTGCATCACCACGAATTTGCATGTGGTGTTGGTACCAAATATGTATTTATTTATTGTAGATGCAATATTAGTTTTATTTTCTAAGATAAAAAGCAAATAATGGCTTCTGAACTGTGACAATATTTTGCTATTTAGAGTGAAAATGAACTCTATCAAATTTTTCCATTATGTGAAAAACTGATTTCTTACGGTGAGTCAAAATCAAAATCAAGCTGTAACACTTAACAAATATTCATTCGTGGAAAATGTGTCATACAATTTCATCTCAATGAAAATACACAAATCAGAGAACCGAAAACCAGTAAAAAAGTGGAACTGACCCATCCCTAGCGTAAATCAGGGAAAATGTACAGCAATTGCTAGAACAGAGATAAAGGCCCTCTCTGTGAAAATCACCTTCAAATGCACTAGACCAAAACTAAACCCATAGCCTACTGAATGTGAATCGCACATGCTACCGCATTACCAAACATGCTTCGTACAGCACATTATAACCAGACGTGATCTGGCATTACCAAACATGCTTCGTACAGCACATTATAACCAGACGTGATCTGACTTTACCGGACATGCTTCGTACAGCACATTATAACCAGACGTGATCTGACTTTACCGGACATGCTCGGTAACACCAAACAAGCTTCCTTAGTGCGCTGTGTACATGCAAGTGAAAGAACATTCACCAGATGAACAGCTCGTCTCTTCAGCTCCCACACGTTCCATGAATAATTCGGATCTACGCGAGACGGAACAGGGTGAAGTTCCGTCTGCATTCCGTAGTCGTGCTTCACAACCTCCGTCGACTTCAGTTTCAGCCTGTCAGATATAAAACATTAAATAAATTATCAGTTGCCACAGAACAAGTGAAATGACAGTTTGCTACTTCAAACACATTTTCTAGCAAAGCAATTCATCTGTCCATCAGGAACCAAAAATTATATTTATTAATGGAAGTTTTCAATTTGACTGATAGAGGTATTATTTTGTATACATTAAATATTAAAACGTTAAGTTAGCTGTATTCTGAGAACACTTCAAGTTCAATTAAGTACAAAATTATGTTAGTATCATGTGCATGCAGTGCAGGGGTGAGAACATGGGCACCCTAGCCTACACGCCTTGGATACTGATCATTCTTGTATACATATTTACACTTTCTGGTCGACTATTCTAACATAAGTGACGTCTTGATGCGCGATTCCTTTCCATTTTTCCCATTATTCATAGATTGTAATACACTAAATTTTACATACAAATTACATTTGAATAATATTTTAAAGCTATATTACAGTATAGCACTGAAAATTACATTTACAAATCGCTGTAAGCCACTCCTAGCTTTACAAGGCAGAAGTTGGTGCCAATGACCGAAAACACATGTACCGGAAAATGGTATCCACCATTTATTTTCAATGGTCCCAGCAAAATGTCCACATTAATAATTATCAAATTACCCGCTTTTATAGTTCATAGGATATTGCATTGATCAAAATATCTTTCAGTCATGTCACTTAAAATTTCCCGCAATGATTGTTTTTAAGCTGGTAGTTTATGCAAACGTCTGTGTGTGAACTGTATTATACGCGCCTGTGTTTATTATCACTGCAGTACGGTACTCTCCAGCTCAGCTGACGGAGTCTGCGAGTCAGGGATTTGGGCGCGACATTGCTCCCACCCTTTACATGCCTGTCGAGAGGGGAAGCGGTTACCTAGCAACCAGCGAGGCATCCTTGCATCCTCTTTATCTCTCTTTCTCTTCTCTTTCTGTCTCTATCAGCCATGCACCTTGCTTTCTTCCTCCTCTTGCATGCCTTTGAGAGGGGAAGCTGTTATATAGTAAAAAAAACTGTCATATATATATATATATATCTCCTACTCCCTCTCCCCCTCCCTCTCTCTCTGTCTCAGTCGCGCATGCTTGCTTCTTCCCCTTGCATGTCTGGCAAGGGCGAATAGTAGAGTATATGAAGCATTAAATAAAACTAATTGTGCGATCTCAGTTTAACGATGCATGGTCATCCTGTCAAATGCACCGCACCACAGAGTGGTCGAGTGCTCCACTGAGTCTGACCTCTAACAAGGTCACAGTAGTCAGGAGTATGGAACGTAATCCGATCGTAGAAATTTTATCAAGATTATCCATTGCACCTATCATCACTAGTATTTTGAAGCAAATGGTTTTGCCTGAAAATATTACACAACACAATTTTATGAAGGAATTACTTTTTGCAAAGATGTTTTCTTTTGTGTTTAAAGGGCGTTTTTTTCCCGTAAAGTTGGTCTCAACTTGTATCTGGCGTAAAATCAACATGATTTTTAAATGAAATATTAATTTAACTCGATGAGCAACATCTTCCGGATAAAATGATATGCCCAGAATTGTACACTTGATCTCCTCTTCTCACCAAAAATTGTTTGAAAATCAAGCGACCATGGGTAAAGTTCATTTTCAGCAACTTCTTGCGAGGAGATCAGAGGATTTATATTCCAGAGTGCAGCATAACTTGCAACAGGCGTAAGTGTACTAGAAAACCAGAGGACATGATTTTGAATGATTTATTATTGCAGATGGTAAATAAATAAATTTTAATTGCCTTACTTATTCATCTTTGTTTCAAAATCACGTGTTTTTTAAGTGAAATATTATTAATTACTTTAACCATACATTTTCCGCGCGCGCACAGCATCGCCAATGTAAGTGTAGATTAATGTAGATATGCAGCTTGGATTGCATAAACTTTGGCTGTCCTCTGCTATACTTGGCAGAGCCGCTTCCTCGCCTTACACGGCTGGCTGGCTACCAGCGTGGCATCCTTGCACCCTCCCTCTGTGTACCGACTGGTTTGGAAGGGAAGGGGTAGAAAGTTTCACTCCTCCTGCCCACTGCGATAACCTCCCCCCATGGTCTCAACTGATTGGGTGCGTGCGGGACATTCAAAATTCGGCTTGCATTCGGTGTCAGCTTACAACCAATTATATATGGAATTTTGTGATGTTATATTCTTCATTTAAACGAGTTGAGGTGAAATATTTTTTAATGTAGTATGTACAGTAATACTTTTTTTTTTAATTCCCATTTTTATTGTGTTTGTTGATTAAAATTTATTCACAGATAAAGTACAGCTCTCCTTATACTCAACATGAAGTTTAATAAAGTTAGAAGTTGTATTTTATTGATGTAAATGTCGGACCCTCAGCAACTGAAATTCTGGGGGGAAAATTTCCATACATCCAGAATTTCAGTTGCCGATGGTCCGACATTTACATCAATAATATAGAAATTGGGAAACACTTACCCTTCATCAGTTTTTGATGCACATGCTTGTACATCAGTCAGCAGGAAGTTCACAAGTTCTGGAACGAAATGAGCCAGAGCCGCAATTGTAGTTGTGTAACTGTGAACATATGACATGCACAAATGTAAGTGTTTGTGACCCGTTATGCCTTACTTTACAGTGCTAAAAACACAAAAAACAAAAATTACTTGCTGGTTACAATAATGACCAGATGCTGGCCATTCTGTCCTGCTCCTCTATCTACATCACTGATCGTGCTGTTACACAGACAACGTGCAACCACATGATGAGCAAGCAGCCAGCGCACGCCGCTACTCGAACACACCACAGTGCAGCACTCAAACTGCTCTGCTGTCAAGCCAGCTATCTTCCATCAAGCCAAATGCTGGAAATCCCTGTTTGAAGCCCTAAAGAAATACTGACATGATTTTTCTGCAAGCACGTAATAGTGTTGGACTAAAAATTTTGCATTCTAATAGAGACTGGTTGCTTTATCCAACTCAGTGTATTATGCATACAGTATGACGCATGACGCTTCCTACTCATTATTATTATTGACTCCACATCATCATGTGCTCATCATGTCCCCCCTAGGGAATCGAACCCCGACCTTGCTATCCCCCAAACCTCTGCACCTGGTGACAAATCACAGTGAAATGTACAGAGGTGGATCAGTACGCTCACTGCCAATCCTTTGCCTGTGTGTGCCAGGATCTCAGTTACTCACACCAACCCTCCAATTCTAACACCCAGCAGTGAATTAAGGTGGTGTACTGGATTGTTGGGGGTGGTGACAGAAGCTTGGAATTAACATGCGTGTAACCTAGTGCCAGCTTCCAGGAACCGTGCTTGACAGTAGTGCCCAAAGAACCAGCCCAACCAAGACAGACAGAACAGTCACAATACCGAGCGTCAAACTACGCTGAGAATCCTCCTCGTAAAGCACAATCGCCCGCCGCAAGAATTGCTTTGTTCTTGACTGAGTGTGTGTGCGGTTTCTGTATTCCTAGCAGAGAAACCCCTGTTGACGTGTTACCGGGGTAAATGGAACTGCATATATAATGACAAGTTAAATAGGGATAATCCCTCTCCAATAAGCAGATGAAACTCCGAAATAAAGAACTGCTGGGTTTATTCAGAATAAACAATATTCTCCAGTAGGAACTACTGTTCAAATCACCTCACATCTTTAGCTGTGGTGCGAGAGGTCCAGTCGAGGTGTGACAGCAACGATGATGGTTTTAGGTCAGACGACATACGTCAAGCTAAATGATCCCACTTTGCATCCATTACTAGGATAGAAAGATCCTGGCTGTCTGCAAGCCAAAATGGGAAGATATTCATATCAAATCGAAGTGCAGCAATCAAAGCATACTGGGTATAATGAGTTTCCCTTGTACTGAAGAATGGTGTGCTTTACGGGTGGTGGGAAATTAATGATGGGAAACACACGCACTTACAGTTGGTCCTTGCAAAATGGAGGGTTTCCAAAGTCTTATAGGAACAACATAATACTGTAGCGAGTGGTCACTTTGGCATTCTTAAGACCTTCGACACAGTTTATGTGAGATTCTACTGGCTTCACTGTAGGGGGGATGTTGAGGAGTGGTGCTGGATGTTCGCCACCTGCAGAGCGAGGAAGAGACCAAGGGCTAGGGGACAAGGTCACTTCCAGAAATACAATGTTGGAGCCTCATTCGAGAGGATGCCACAGAGAGAGGTAATCAGTATGTACTGGTGGCCCAAGATTTCTTTACTAAGTGGCCTGAGGCCATTCCTCTCTCAAACCAAGAGGCACGTATTGCGGCCAGTGCACTCATAGAGCATGTCTTCTCGAGGTTTAGTGTCACTAGAACTATGTTTGGATCGAGGACCAAATTTTGAAGCTGCTGTATTTTAGGATGTTACAAAAATTCTGGGGATGAAAAAGATTAGGACTACAAACTTATTCCTTCAGTCCGATGGAATGGTCGAGAAGCTTAACCTCGCTAAAAGTGCAGTACCTGTGGATACTCACGGCAGACAACAAAAAGGACGAGGATTCAAAGGTGCTATTGTTTCTCCTTGCATGCTGCTGGTCATTTCACGAGTCTACAAGGGTAACACCATAAGGATGCTGTCTGGGAGGGAACTACGGCATCCTAGTGAGTTGCTGTTTGGTCTGCTCATAGAAGAAGCTGTTGCCCCACGGTATCTCAGCGAATTACATCACAAACTAGTCTGCATTCATGATTTTGCTTGACAGTACCTCACACAAATAGTGACACGATGAAGATACGGAATGACAGGAAAATGTCGGGCGAGGCATTTTGAGGACAACTGGTGTGGTTGTACAACCCACAGAGGTGAAACCGGTACTGCCCGAAGTTACAGAACTGTTGAGAAGGCCCATACAGGATTGTGAAGCTTATCAATGATATTGTCTTTTGGATTTATCATCATGGCTCTCGGGCGAAGCCTAAGGTTGTCCACGTAGACTGACTGGCACTCTGCTAAGGTCTGGATATTGCAGAGTCTTTTCGGAATGAACACAGACTTGAGGAGGGGGTAGTGTTACAAGCAGCGTCTTTGTCTTCGAGGCCTTCACCTTCTCTCTTCGGACAGGCACTGACATCACTGGTAAACGAAGAACAGCAAGGCAGAGCTACAAATAGGATGCAGTGGTTGATTGACGAATGCCTGGTAAAGTTATTGGGACTCATGCCACTCCCGTCCTTGAGAAGATTGAATGTATGGGGTTATCATTGCAAGGATGTTCTGGTCATCGTCCCCGCCTCTCTCAGCACGACTTGGGCGGCGAGGAACCCTTCGCGACCAGGCCACTGGTTTGTATAAGCTGTGGTGGGCCTCGAATCTCGAGTCTGGAGCCTTGTACAGCCTTAAGCTCCAGGTGTGCGGCACAGCGAAGCGACGAGCGGCAACAGCAGTGACCAGTGAGAATGAAGTCAGCGAGTTTCTGTGCAGTGAAAAGTGAAGACTGACCAGCAGGACTGTGGGACTGGATGCATGAGTGACAGACTACAATGATGGCTAAAGACAGTTTGAATGAATACGTGTAAATAATAAGTGACCACAGCAGAAGTGATAAGGACTTTAATTAGTACTGAGATGGACTTTAAATATTGTACTAACTGAGAATAATAGTATTAATAGTAGAGATAGGTAAACTAATGTTGTAAATAATGCCTCAGGTATGAAAATAATAAAAATGCTGACTAGTGGCTACAAGAAAAATAACTCACAGTAAGCTAAAACTGACAAATATTCTAGATGAGGAATGTAATTTGTAAAAAACGCATCTGTAGGAACATGTTTTTACGTACTCTACTTCTTGACTATAAACAGGCAAGTTATAGATAGCAAAGTTTGTGATTTGATAAAAAAAATATAAATATTGCTTTAAAATTATTACTTTAACCATGCTGAAGTAAGATAAAATCCTACACAACTACAGTAGAGCCTCACTGGTGTGACCCCATTTATTATGACCACCTCTTTTACAACCCGTTTTTAAGAATTCATAAAAAAAAATGAAAATTTCAGGGAAATTGTTTGAAAAATGTTGCACTTTTATGGTTGCTGTACATTATGTTCCTCTTGGTGACGAGTGTACTGCAACTTACAAGCAGCGCATATCTACACTTAGATACAGTGGAGAGTTCAGGGCGGCTCTTAACACGGGGTCTTGAGAATCAATGAGGGTGAAGTGAGGTAAGTATGGCGCAGTGCCAGAATGCAAGGACGGGGAAACAGGACATCCCTGAGAAAACCTGCCGACCGGTGGCATTGTCCAGCACAATTCCCACATGCGAAAATCCGGGAGCAACCCCAAAGGGAATCCAACCCAATCTGCCTTGGTGGGAAGTGAGTGCTCTAACTGCTGTGCCACTATGGCCCCGTATATACAGTCCCCTTAGGCTATCAGTGCTAGCCAATACCCACCCCGCCCCCCTCAGTGGTCGGAGTATTTCCGTGCACAACGCAACTATCATGGCCACGTACGTGTCTTGCCATTGTGATTACGCTTGCTTGTGAATACACTACCTTCTCTCTCTCTTTCCTTGTTATCACAACTTGAATTTGTTAGCAATTTTTGGATTTCTCTTGGTTTTGATTACTGTTTGTTAATTACTTATTATGCCTACTTACCACATTGTAAGCAAACCTCTTTTTGCCAAGTTGGTTCCAACCAAGTTTATATAAAATGAGCATGATATGTTTATCAGTACTGTTACATGCCTAACACAGGTTATCTTAGTTCTCAACAAGACATGGTCAAATGCACCACACAGCAGTCAAGTGCTCCCCCTGGTCTGACTTCTAAGGTCACGACATTCACAAACTATATATGACGGCAGTTCACTAACGCACTGTGCCATTGTTAAATATTTGCAGCTCTATCCCAGACTGCAGAAATGTTATCACAATTACCTTCGACCAAAGTAGTTTTATCAACATTGTATTTCAAAGTAAATGGTTTTTCCAGAAAATGTAATAAATCTGAACCAGTTATATTTTCAAAGGAATCCATTTGTAAGAGCACTCTTGGGATGCTTCTGCAATGTGATGTGACAAGTTTACGAGGGGAATAGCGTGCATGTATATTTAGCAGTCAAAATGATAACTGTTAATGTGAGGCATGATTTAATCGCCGTACTAACTGCTATTAGAGCAGACAGCTTGAACTGCATTCCTTCTTTTCTCTCTTTGAACACACTTCACTTTCCCTGCTGGTGCAGTGACATGTCCTTTCACACACACCCCCCCTTCTCCTTTATGCCGCCTCTTATTTTCACCCCTCCCACCCCTGCTATATATGCTAATGCTTCCCCTCCGCCTGATCAATAACCTCTCCATGCACTCTCAGCTAATCAAGCGCACGTGGGATGTTTAAAATTTGGCTTGCATTCTTTGTGGTATTAGGTTCTGTTTGAAATGGTTTAAAACTTTGGGTTTGCCTTGCGTACTGTGTCAGCTTACAGTCAAATACATACCACAATAGTTGTTTTATTACTCTGATTTGGTACCATTTCTTGTTTGATTTTGACAACACACACATTTTTCAGTACGTCTTGTTTGATAGTGGTCAAAAATTGCGGCCAAGATAGCGTACGACAACAGTTTTCATTTAACACACCATGAGTGAATTGAGAGAGGTGAGGGGAGGGGACAGGGGCATGTTTTGAGCCCAGCCATGAGAGAGAGGGTGCAGGGATGCCACACTGGTTGCTAGGCAACCATCACTCCTTTGACCCACTGTGTAAGGGTTGGAAATGAGGTCACGCTGGTGATGCGAAAACCGCAGAACACAAAGCAACTGAAGCTCACCTCTCCAAGCCAGATTCACCTTTGCACCTTAGCAATGGACGCCATTTGTCACAGACATCTGCCTTTTGAAGTGATCAATACTTCATTTTAAAAAGCGTGATTTTGAGACTGTAGCAAATAAACACAGTCATTAGGATTTATTTCTTTATGACCTTCAATAATTAATCATTCAAAACCACACGTTTTTATTTTCATGTATAATTCAAATTGTGCTTGCCATAAGTAATGCTGCGCTCAGAGACAGTGCTTGCAAATTACTTGGTGACAAAAGTGTGTCATCAAAGCCTTTACATGATAACAGTTTATTCAGAAGAGTTGTGTCTATTCAAACATATTAACATTTTATTAACAAATCCTGTGATTTTCCAACAAGAAGCCACTGAAAATGAGCTTCATGCTCTGTAAAAATTACGCACTGCTCAACGCTTGTAAATATTCTTGTTGACAGGGAGAAGTCCAACATGCTCTCTTAGGGTGTCATATTTTTCAGGAGACATCTGCCTGTTAAAATAAATTTATATTTAATTTAAAAACCTGTCATTTTCATGCCAGAGATGATTAAACAATGACTTCATGTGAAAAATTGCAAATTTTGACGAAAAGGGTTTGGGAGTGGGTCAAATCTGTACAAACCACCCCTCACTATTGCCCCTATTCTCACAAACCACGAGGTATTGTGTCAGTGAGGTTCTACTGCGCTTGTAGCTACAAAACTGATTGCTAACTGGAAGTGAGGCTCACTAGTTAGGATCTTTGTCAAACTCATATGCAGCCTCTGGAGAGGAGAATGCGTAGTACTTCCCGTGCCAGCGAACCACACCTATGTTTTGATTGGCAGGGATCAACGCACCACGTCCCCTTGCAAGCACCCACGGGCAGAAGCCTTGGTACTGCCGGCAACAGAAAATTACATGTCCCTGAAATTCTTCAAATTCAGAAAGAACATAATTAAGACAATGGATACCCAGAAAATTTTGATAATCAGAATAGCAAAATATATAAGAAAGTGAAATATCATAAAAAATTTTTTTTTAGCAAACTTAAGACTTTTAACAGAGACACTATCAAGCTTTAGAATGTAACACGCTTATTGTAAATGCTACCTTAGCTGCCAAAAGTTAAAGGTAAAATTTAATTTTATTACATAAGTTTAGTTTACAATCACAAATTAAATTTAAAAATAATTTACACTAAATTAAAAAACTAAATTTAATAAGGAAAATATTAAAAATATCAGTCACAAAACCAGGTGAAATAGTCGATTACTCTCAAGAAACTTCTAGTGGAAAGTAGAGAGCTGGCAGCATATGATGTTTGGTTGCCATGGTAGCAGGACTTTGTGATGTGCCCACTGTAACCTACTTTTGTTTTATAAAAGGGTTGCCAAAAACCACTTTACCAAAGCACAAAAATGTGGGAATATAACGTACACTCTTTACCTAGACCTCAGGCGTTCATTTAATAATTACTTCAAAGTTTTAGATACGTTTGTTTGATACAGATGAAGCAGAATAGCAGTAGTGGATAGTATACATTACATTTGAGGTTCCTTTAGGATTTGCAATTGGCTAAAAAAAACATTTAAAAGAAATCCATTTTTTCTATTTTTCCATTAATCATGTCAGTTTAATCATTTGTAAACCTATCCACAACATTCGGTACAAAAGTTCACAAAAAGCACATACAGTAGAACCCTTTTATAACATTCCTCCGTATAACATTTTCCTGCTTATAACACCATTATTTCATGGTCCCACCATTCCCTCATAAGGCTTAATGGTTTCATTTCCTGCATTTAACAATGTTCATATGTTTCATTTCCTGCTTATAACACCATTATTTCATGGTCCCACCATTCCCCCATAAGGCTTAATGGTTTCATTTCCTGCATTTAACAATGTTCATATGTTTCATTTCCTGCTTATAACACCATTATTTCATGGTCCCACCATTCCCCCATAAGGCTTAATGGTTTCATTTCCTGCATTTAACAATGTTCATATGTTTCATTTCCTGCTTATAACACCATTATTTCATGGTCCCACCATTCCCCCATAAGGCTTAATGGTTTCATTTCCTGCATTTAACAATGTTCATATGTTTCATTTCCTGCTTATAACACCATTATTTCATGGTCCCACCATTCCCCCATAAGGCTTAATGGTTTCATTTCCTGCATTTAACAATGTTCATATGTTTCATTTCCTGCTTATAACACCATTATTTCATGGTCCCACCATTCCCCCATAAGGCTTAATGGTTTCATTTCCTGCATTTAACAATGTTCATATGTTTCATTTCCTGCTTATAACATCAGCATTTGTTCAATTCCTTGCTGCATCTCAAATGCAATTTTTCTCTTAAGTAAAATTTCTGGCATATTAACGATGCGGTAGCCTACAAACAGACACAGAAAACAGTTTCTTGAATATTAAGGGTTTTAGAGGTGATGGTCCTGAGAATTACTAAGATGACCAACAGTTGAGTGAGTAAGCGTCCAGAATGCATGTCATTGTGCATTATTGATGATGATATGGTCCATGGAATTCAGATCACAAATATTTTGACATCAAATGATTTAGACGAAGATGATAAAGATCTTTACTAGCTATTTATACACAAAAATTATTACATTATAATTTTGTTTCGCTTGATGGCCTGCAAGTATAATAATGTTTCCTGCTTATAAGATTTTCCTGCATATAACATTTTATTTTACTGACCCCTTGAAAAATGTTATTACATGGTTCTACTGTATTGTATTGGACACATTAATGAGTAAAATGTGCTAAAATGTTTCCAGGCTGTGTGTATGCACTTGCTGATTATAGCAAGATGCTTGAAACACGACATCACACACTTTTCAGGCAAGGCACTAGTATTCAAATGTTAAAATATTTACAGCAAAGCTACAAAATGTACAGGCCTGTAACCGTAACTACTCCCCCATTCTTGTCACACGCAACCACGCCAGGAATTGCCCCAAAGACCGAACCAGAACTTATCCTAAACACTACTCAATGGAATGGCATCGCTCCCTGTGGGTTCCTCCGTCACACCGGGTCCACGTACGTACGAAGCACTCAGCACCATGCTCAATCAGTAATCAAATGGATGGATCTTGCAGTCATTCTGGACATCCTGGATACATCCTGGAAATCTTGGATACATCCTGGATACGTACTGGAAATCCTAGATACATACTGGAAATCCTGGATACATCCTGGAAATCCTAGATACATCCTGGAAATCCTGGATACATCCTGGAAATCCTGGATACATCCTGGAAATCCTAGATACATCCTGGAAATCCTGGATACATCCTGGAAATCCTGGATACATCCTGGAAATCCTAGATACATCCTGGAAATCCTGGATACATCCTGGAAATCCTGGATACATCCTGGAAATCCTAGATACATCCTGGAAATCCTGGATACATCCTGGAAATCCTGGATACATCCTGGAAATCCTAGATACATCCTGGAAATCCTGGATACATCCTGGAAATCCTGGATACATCCTGGAAATCCTGGATACATCCTGGAAATCCTGGATACATCCTGGAAATCCTTATTCCTATAGCTACTCATAGGTCCTTAGCAAGGTCATCTGGTGTGTTCTGTGTTGTGTGGTATTAATTAAGCACTTTTTAAATAAAAGTTTGAAAAAGTCACTGTCCCTACCTGCATATAACGGGTGCACTGACTGGCATGCGGCCAGTAAAGTCTGTAAAGAAGGAAGTTAAGTAGTTCAGCATCTTAACACTGATTTCAAAGTGTTAGGTAATAATTTGTGAATAATGAAATTATTTCTTTTGCTTTTAATTTTTTAATGTACTCAAATGTAAGAATGAGCAAATTTGTAAAAAATATTTACTTTTCTAAAAAAGTGTTCTAGTTCTATGAGAACCAGGCTCACAGCAATGTTAATTTTACATATAGTGGAAGAATACATCATGTACATACAATTACATACTGAGCAGGGCTTTCAAAAGTGCTCGGTATACCATAAACCACCTATAGTTACAGTCAAACAATGATCTCGGCATCTCTTGTTTCTTAAGGCGGTTCAAGTGGTCTGAAAGTGTTTTTAAATTGAACAAAGTTTGAATGTCCTTCTAGGTTATCATAAACGAAGCACTAAAGAAATTAAAAATATTGAGAAACATAAATAATGTTTCAGTTATTGGTACAGTATGTCATGTCATATGTTTCACTACTTATTGTTATATTTTCAGCAAACTTGAAAGTATGGGAATTTGTATTTTTCTGCATTTTCAGAATAGCTCTCTTTTTGCTGTTTTTTAACAAGTTTTTTTTGTGATATGTTTTGCTAACTTGTTCTTAGCACTAATTAAAATGTCTTTGGACGTGTTATAGTGCTGGTTTTCATTAATTGTTTGTTAACGTGCTGAAGCTGATAATTGTTAATTGGGCTGCGTTTGATTGACAATGTAGTTCATTAGTAATCTAGTATTTAGTAGGGTTCAATTTGGAAGTTATCGATGCTCACTATTTCAGAAAGGGTTGCAATTAGGTAATTTAGTATTTTAAGAAGTTCCATAACATGCTAAATAATAAATACTAAAATACTATATACGTTATCATTTTAGTCTACTAATTGGGGTTTAGTAGCCTTTTAGTAAACTAAAAGTGCTGGTCTGAACGCAGTCTTTCTAATATTTAAGTTAAAACTTTCCGTATTTTCCAGTTATCGGTTCTGTACCGTAAATAATGTCACACTATTTCTTTCAAGTAGCCCTTTTAGTTTGTTCTTACTTTTACTGTGATGCATGAAGTCTTATACTACTATGGACACATGTCCCTATTCGTAAACCATCTTTCTGTGTAATACAATCAATGGTTTCTTATTTATCAATGTATTTTCTTAATAATGATTTTCCATATCACTTTCCCAAAAGTTATTCCCTATTTTTTTTTATTAAACTATTACGTTATATATTATAATGAGAAAGAGAAACCCATTGTCTACATCATTTATGCGAGTTATGAATTAGTTATTTGAAATTAGTTGATTTACCTCCATTCCTAGTATTAAGGCCATTTCACACAGCCAAATATTTAATGAATTCAGAATTCAATTTATTGAACTAAAAAATTACTTCATTTGCCTTTCAATGAATTGCATTCAATAAACTTTTAGGTCTCCACATAAAAATTTAACTCAAACTTTTTGATAAAACCAGTTTACAAAAACCAAGAGTAAATTTTTATAAGTATCTATGAATCGTGCACGACACAAAAATAATTTGTTAAACCACAATAAATGTTTTTCATATTATTCTGATTTTTTAAAATAAGAAATATGCATTTTTACTTTGTAACAACTTTAAATGTGCTTTGAGTCACTGCTGTCAACTATGCAACAAATGTACATCAAGAAGATGTACAGGTTTACACACTACTTGCCTCTAATCGTGTTACAGTGCCATTTTGTAGTCTACATCCATGCCACTTGCACAGACAGCTCACGAACATACTGTTACCGTCTTAAGGGGGAGTGTTCAACGCAATCTAGGATTTACATAATTTTTGCATTATTTATGTTTGAAATTAACTTTTGAAAATGTAATTTTGTTATGGCATAAAACATTGTTTGACTTTTGCTATAGCCTGTAGTCACTCTCAGAGGGTAATCACTATTATTTCTGACTGTAAACAAATAAAGTTACTCCACTGATATTACAGTCATTCAATAATCTAAGCGATATACTATGCCTTGTCAAAGAGAAAGTTTTAATAGTGAATGCTGAACACATTTGTTGGCTCAAAATCTGGAAACATGACAATGATTTCTATCTCTCCCTTTAATTTAAGCGCAAATGAGGTATTCTGCTTCTGCATTGCATTTCAAAATTATTCATAACTTTTGCACACGACAGTATAACGAACAATAATATGATTATGAATCACTTGTAAGATCATTCCACCTCCAGATAGCAGAAGTACACTACTGGGTAACTCGTAACTCGTTACCAAATATGTTCACCAGTAGCCTGTGTGCATACGTCTGAGGTGGCCAACCACCACATTATATAGACCTTCAGGTTGAACTATATTTGTCATTTGCTTGTAAGGCAAGCAACTCAATATCAACTGACATAGAAAAGCAGTGGATACATATTTAAATATGATAATGGAGCTTGTGTAACACGGTGATGGTTCAACCAGGTCTTATTGAGTCATGTAATAATGCAACTAAAATGGTGCACTCAAAATAAAAGATCTGCTGTGTTTCCAAAACAGCCGTTTTCATGATCACCAACTACGCAGAGATACCAAAAGATGAGTTTCTAGCAAAGTAATAGGAAAGCCTCAGAAATTAGAAGCACTGTAATTTTATTTTTTATTTATTTCTTAATGTCTTATTGAAAGCTTTGTCATCAAAGATTGAAACAGTTGTTCAGGCAGTCTAGGAAGGGATTGGCGTAGCATTTATTGAGAAAACCATGCTGCTATTTGCGTGGAGTAACTAGAAAACCCATGAAAAACCTAAGAGAGGATGGTTAGACCAGGAGTTGGACCGACGTCCTCCTGAATGCAGGTCCAAAGTGTTATCACTGTGCCACTTCGTTCAGTATGAGCATTTAAAAAAAATGCTTTTGAAACCTTCAAGATGCCAGATTCACCAAATGTTTCATACATAAGATGGTGTTTCACTAAAGTGTGTCTGGCAGTCTCACCTGCAGGGAGATGCAGTCAAAGTCTGGAAACGTTGATGGATGGATGACTTTGCAAGTCATGTCGGCGTGGTCAATGATCATTCCCATGGTAGCTTGTAGACGCTCTTCATCACTAAGTACGGTGCTGTCTCCCAGCATCATCTCCAGCAAGACAACATCTGCATGGTCCAGCAACTACACAAAACACACACACATCTGACATTTCAGAGGCAGATAGATGGGTCTTAACATCTTGCCGACTGCGAGGTCATCAGAGACGGAGCACGTTGCTCAGAGAAGCAGGAGCAAGAAAGGAAGCGGCCTTGGCCTGTATTAAGGAACCATCCCAGCATTTTCCTGTAGTGATTTCAGAAAACCATGGTAAACCAAAATTAGGATGGCCGGACCAGGAATCAAACCTGGGTCCTCCAGAATGTAAGTCCAGTGTGTTACCACTTTGCCACCTCACTTGGCCTGACGTATGGAGTTCATGGGTACAAGCAGAGGCACATACAGAAAGACCTGTTGTGTGTGGATGATAGGGACGTGTCCAATGACGCATTTCCTCCTCCACCAGGGGTGCAGTATCTCCCACAACCCTGATTAGAAAATAAAAAAATGAACCAGCATGACCAACAAATGAAAGATAGCTCCTCTGGTCAGTCTTCCTGTTCTAGTGTTTCAAACACCCTTTCAAGTAATATTATAATTTCCCATCCTCTATTCTAGTATAAGTCTATATTCTACGTCAAAAATTGTATGCCATCTTGCAATTATATTCTGTCAAGGGTTTTCTACAGTGTCTATACCGGTTTTTCCCTCTCCCATTGTAGCTCAGGTTGGCTAGTTATATTAAGGGAGGTAACCATGGCCTCTATCGCTGCCATGTTTGTCCGATCCCAGTAAAGCAATGATGCACGTGTCCTGTAGTTAGAGTCTCTCCTGCATCCTAGGTATATGGAGCTCTCTCTGCACTGAGATGCACTTAGGTCCTATCCCTACCCACAACCTGTAACTCTCCTCTTGATTTTAAGGTAGTTTAGGGAAAAATTAAAAAAAATAGTCACCTGGGGCTTTTCTAGTTGAGTTGTCGTCGGATGAACATTGTGCTCATGGCTGCTCTCTCGCCGGGAACTACCTACCCCTTGGGACCAACAAAGACGAGAGGCTCTGAGAGCATGGCGGGACTATAGCAACTCAAGTGTGGCAACCAAACACAACTGGACGCATCCCCAGGCGGTGGATAGCGGGTCCCCAGGCTCTGTGATGGCTGTGAATATTCAAATACCAGACTGTGGATCAACTGGCCTGTAAGCACTGTTTCGGGGCTGCCTGGAAACTGGGTAACTCAGTACCAGGTGGTTAAGTGCATTGTGCATGAAACAGCCCAATGGTCAAGGCCGGGAGGTGTATATCAAGTTGCTGAAAAATTGTAATGAGTAACTAACCTCACTGCTGGATCCTGTGGGCTTTGGATTGCAGATGTGTGAGGGAAAAAACTTGAATGCATACAAACTTGGAAGAAATGTTATCAGCGTTCATCCTGGGCCGGTGGCTAGCCACTAACAGTGATAGATTCTGGATGTTCCACAGAGTTTTTATTAGAGTTAACCCAAGACTGCTGGATTATTCTGGAGGATGGTTAGGGAGTGGTTCCCCAAGTAATTGCTTCCCTCTTCACCCATGGTATGAAAAGTACTGCTGTTAGTGTGGAAAAGCAAAGATGGAGTAGGTACCATGACTGAGCTGCCCAGTTTTCTGCCGCACTCAACGAGAAGCAGAGGAGCCCTGCATTTTACTGCTGTGAATATTTCTGTGCCAGCCCATCCATTAGTAGGCATAGGAACCCCGTACCAGCTTATAAGAATTTGTAAGCCTTTCTGTTATACGCTAGGGAGTTGGCTTGTGGCGGCGTACAGGCAACGATTATAGCGATGTTAGACTACATCTTGATTTCATTCTTTTAGAATAGGGAAGAGGAAGTCCTAGGGTTACTGTCTAACAAAATCCACTGTGGTTAAGGGAATCCTAGTATTACCATTTGGGTGCCAGTCTGTGGTGTTCCCCTCCGATGGGTATACATGGCTCACTCATCTCTGAACCATAGCTTCAGTGATTAACACAGCCCAATTGCATGTCGGGGTGCCAGTGCCAACGCCAGGGAAGTTGTGCAAACTGTGAATTTCGGATGGAATCCTTGGCATTTCTGAATCCTCCCTTACCTATCCTGGATCGGCTCTCAAGACCTCAATGTTAAGAGCCGTCCAAACCTCTCCACTCGCTCACTCACCTATCCTGGATGCATGGGAGACTTCATCAGGGCTTGCAGTGTGCCAGATCTCCTAAGGTCAAGTGGCTGCATCGATGCCTCAGCCAGATCACCAGGAAAGAAACCATTATGCCGAGAATGACATTGTCAATCCGGGGAACCTCATCCGGGCCTTCCATGATCTGACAGACTGCTTCAGATCCCAGCACTACCCAATCCTGCAACCAACTACTCGGCAGCAGGAAGGACAAAAAGAGGATTCCGTCCATCCCTACCAAGCCCCAGACATCAAGACCAGGAAGGTCTAGTGGTGCCGAAAGGGACGAGCTTAATGGGTGGGGGCACAACCCTCAAGGGAGTTTCCTCAGCGAACAGTGCTACACCCCATGCACCCAGAACAGTGTGTACTCAATGATTTAACAACAAACTTCAGGAAGAGGAATCTGTTGGCCACCGAGTGGGACTTCAGAATCTGCGAGATCCTACTAGAGAGAATGTTGCAATTCCGGGACAGTCGACTTCTATGAAGGAAAGTCTAGCCAACTTTTTCAGGACACACAAGGCAAGGTCGGAAATATAGACTTACATAGGAGGCAATCCACTGTGTTCATCCAGGTATCCTCACAGACTATGATTATGATAAGCAGGGAATAAAAGTTGGCAAACTAGTATGGGGCACTGCTGTTATTAGATAGTGATGACCCATAACAAATTAAAGAGAACACAAATTCTGGGAGTCAGAAATGTAACTGTATTTGAATGTATCTGTGAATTGCATTTCTTTGTTGCAGCTTTCTAACATAAGTTCTTTATGCGCATAGCTTGGGAGCGGAGACGAAAGCTCACAAACGCCTTCCCTGAGATTTGAATTGAGAACCCCTCGCACCATATGTTGGTGTTTCAACCGATTGCAACACGATGGTCAGCTGTCACCTTGAACTATGATATTAAGTTGCAAATGTCTACACGTACCACATGAAAGGTGCCTTATTTATTGTACATACTCTGTACAAGGCATACATATTTGCTGCAGTACAAGAGTGTTTTAATAGTACCTCAGTATAGCTGTGTAGGTTCCACATGATTCCATTGATGTTTGTTAGAACCACCACCTCGTCTTGAAGACCACTCCAGATTTCCGACAGTTTAACGAACTGTGGCTGCAAAAACATCACACAACACACAAATATTTTAATATATAGAAAATATGCTTGTCAGTAAACCTAATCATTAACTTCTTAACAAATTAAAAGTTAAGTTAAAATGTTACTTATTAGTACTGTTTTTAAGTTAATTTGTTAGTTTTTCAACAAGTAGTTAGTGTTTTGGAAGAAAAGTAATTATTTTCAAATGTTGAAAATGCTCTTTTGGTATGGTTATGAGAAATCAGAATGTACTCAAATGTGCATCTTCATAATACTTTATAATTATGATAGCTCCAGTCTATCCTTTATCATCTGCAGTTTTTATTTGTACCATCACATCTATGGTGTTGCCTTTTACATGAGTAGAAGAGTGAAACCAACACAATATACTACGGTTAATTTTTTTCACTAAAAAAGTTGTACTCTTTTTGCTAAAATATTAAAAGCGCCTTCCAACAAAAATTGGTTAACTAAATATACTCTATTACATTTTTCAGACACTAATTTTTAGTTAGTTACATTTCTCAAACACTAACTTTTAACTTAACGAAGATAACATTTTGGTACATTAACATAAACTTACCTTCATTTAGTTTGTGAAACTAACTTACTAATGTCTGCTTGTCACTACCCATAAACAGAGTCATATAATATGGTCTGTTTCATATAAGTTGGCGAGATTCTGACAGTCAGTGAGTGGCAACATGATGTATACGAAACCAACAAAGTGCCATTTACAAAATCCTGTATCAGCTGATGCACGAACGAACAAAAGTTAATATAACGTTGGCTATTCTGAGTGCACTGCCGAAGCACATCACACAAGCAGAAAATACGCGATAAGAAAGAGTTCCTAGATTAATTAATACATTTTATTTTACATGGTCACAAAACAGTTGTTGTTAGTGTTACAAACTAAACTTCATGATAAAGTAGGAATGTATAGGTGTTCAAAATGAAATGCACAATAAAACGATCTGTAACCAAATGTAAAGCAACTTCAAAACCGTTTTCACGTCGTATCCCGACTCTCCAACCATGTGCTACTGAGGTACAGGCGCGGCTCATAACAACCCCTACCACGCCATCTGTTACAACACGCCCTTCCACGCTATCTGTTAACCAGATCCCTAAGTACAGCCAAAAACAGATTATAGTTTTGTTGTTTAAAATAACATATTTACGAACATATACAAGTGGTTTTATTTTCCAGCGAGCTCTGTATAATTTTTAAAGCACCGTATTTCCATGTACAGCGATTTTGTTTATTGGTATAATTTACTTTGGGCTGGTAATCGTTATGTCTTCTCCCATTACACACCATTTTTTTTCTGCCGCCTGCTTTGCAAAGTTGTTGGTGAGTTGGCAAATGAAAGTGCGTTGTCAAGCAAGTACCTAACATTATTTTTATTTCAATTCTTAATATATTAGCTGTAACGTCCAGTGTGTGATAAAAACTACAATTACCGTCTCGCAAATGTTAACCCAAATTCGCTGTTTCGAACAAATTAAAAAAGAGTTAGCAAATTTTTAATTTTTTGCAAGGTTTTATATTTTTACTTCTATAACCCACAAATTTTTTAGACAGATGTCAGTCTATAAATACCTTAAAATTTGTTTAGCATTACAGTGCAATGGCAAGTGGATTAGCTGACAGCATGTTGATAACAAATACAGCCTCCACTTGATGCACCAGCTGGTGGCGAAAGGATACATAAACAAAAAGTAAACATTGGCACTACTTTCGTTGAACTGTCAAAATCTCGCCAACTTATATGAAACAGACCATACTTAATAATGAAAGGTTGGACAAGTATGGAAAGTACGACACTTCAGGATGATGGAGTAGGTGGGTTTGGCTGTATGTAGAGCTGGTTCACAGCAGGTTTAGAGGGTGTGAGAACCCTAATTAGCTACTTCTTTCTGCCCACTTTATAATAGTATTCAACAAAATATGTGCAAGACAATGTTTTACTCAAATTTATACTTCCAATAAATTGAGGATCATCTTATTTTTGCATACACTACAAATTGTGAGGCCAATGTTTTTGCTTGAGTAGTACCAAGTAATAGTCAATATGTTTTGAATAAATGTAAGTTTCATTACAGTACAAGCCACTTAACATAATCCTTACAACATTATTAAACTGTGCTTTATATAACTAGAAAAAGACAGGAATGGACAAAGTGAAGCTGATTGTTTTATATAAGGGTAATGGTGCGCCAACAAAATTGATCAAAAAACTTAATTTACCTTGATTTGTTTTAATGAGACAGTGAATGTATACAACTTGTTTAGCAATTCCATACAAAATTTAATGGAAAAATAATTTGTAAAGAAATTATAGTTAATTTTATGTAGTTTTGATTATTCTAACAAATTTGATAAACCACAGAGCTCTTTGGGGTGTGACTTTAGAAGACACATGTTGAGACATGTTATATTGGATTAAAACTAATTTTGAACGTGTAAGCATAGCTTGTAACAATTTAATTTTTCATAAATTAGTTATGTGATAGCAAAAATGTTAGGAGTTAGTAGATATAATATTCAATTATCAGATACAGTTATATTGTATCTCAAGCTTGAGTCTGTACTTNTTTAATTTTCCCGATTTTTCGTAAAGCAAAGCACTTAGTTACATTGTGCCTGAAGACTGAGTTTTTACATGGTAAATAATTATGCTGAAAAAGCCGCCACTGAGTAGGGCTCGAAAAAGAAAATAAGAAATTTAAATGTAAGCGTGCAATTGCAAAGAAAGGAAAAGAACTGAGTAACCAAAATGACTTCTTTAGCAATGGGTAAGTTCTTATTTGATTTATTTACCAGACGTTTTTTAAATGATTTATCTAAAAGATGAATAATTTACATATTCATGAAGTTGTGCAATATAATTTTTTTAGATATACTTCTTTTGGCACGTTGAGGGTAAAAGTTTAGTGTGCAACGGAAGTTGCGCGCGCGCACAATGTAACAAAATTCGACAGTGAACGTGGTAGGGGTATGACCCAACGTGCATGCGCGTATCGTCTAGCTATATACAAACGCAAGGTACACAACATAGCATGTGGTTATATTTAAAACCGACAGAAAATCAGTTCAGGTAATAAGCAAATTGAAAAACAGTTCATTTATATTAGTAATTCATTGTAAATATATATATCTTATTAATTAATTTTACTTACATTGTGCCCTGAAAAATTTGTTATTGACAAAAATTGTATAATAAAATTTTGAAAGTGTTTTCAAGTATTTGAGGTTAATTTTTTGTAAGTATTATTTTATTAACTTATACTTATTTTGGCACATTGAAGGTAATTTAATTATTTTCTTAAATCAAACCTTTATTAATTGTATTTAATGTCTTTCTTCAGTCATTTTATAATTTTTCCTACTTACATAAATTATTTGCATACGTAATACAATTTTATTTTAGTCACGCCAAAGAAGTATAACTTCTAACGCGTGTACATAAGTTCACGCACCCACTTTTTTTTAATGTAAAACACTGAACGATCTTTAAAGAATTCCCATGGATGTATTACAGGAAAACCTGCGAAGAAGAATCTTCTGGGATGAACATCAACAATCAACATAATGATTCATTATCACCAGAACAGGGACCATCTGGCCTACATAATGTGACACACACGACCATAACAAATCCGTCACACAGAAAGCATTCTGATGGAGTACGTAAATTACTGAAGTTCAGTTGATTTTTGGGCCTTCAGAGCTGATGAGGATGAAATGAAGTGGATATTGAGCATCATTGGAATGCAAGAGCAGAGGAAACGGGAGATCCCTGAGAAAATAAGCCAACCAGTGGCATAGCCTGGCACAATTCTCACATGCGGAAATCCGGGAGTGACCCGCTGGGAATTGAACCCAGATAGCCTTGGTGGGAGGCGAGTGCTCTAGCTGCCTAACTACTGCGGCCCCTAAATTAAAAGAGAAAAGTTTAATTGCATAATATTTTCACCTCTATTTGACCTCTAACTCGCAAGAGTAAAAATTGCTTTTGTAAACCATTTCTTACCGTGCTCATATTGTTGAAAATGCAATAATTTTTTTTAACCATGACATTGTTTTTTTTTAACCATGACATAGTTTTGCAAGCCTAGGAGCTTTTCTAATCATTATTACAAATTAGTTTGTTCTCTGCCAATATGCCTCATTTTTAGATTCCATTCTCTATCACTGAGTGTTTTCTTTGCATCCTAACGTTACACTGTTGTACATGAGAGTGCACTTATGCGTGTGTATGAATGTACTTTTACACTAAGTTCTTAGATTCTCCTGGTTCCTTTGCCTCTGTATATCATAACGTTGTACTACGTTTGTAATGAAAACGGAATTTCGATAAATTTTTGTTATGAATACTATAACACATCTCACTCTCAGATTGCTGTACAGAGGAAATAGAACCTGTTGTCACAAATGCTGCTGAATTGCAAGATTCAGTAGTTGAAAAATTGGTATAGAGTTGTGTAATTAGTAACTTTTAAAAAATTAAACTGTGAACTTAATCAGTGCAGGGGCAGGACATGAAAATCTGAATCCCCAAACATAATCAAACTCACGTCTTCCTGGCTACCAAGTTTGCCAACGTACGTCATTTCCCTCAGTTACTTGGCAAAGAAAATTAATTGTATTTCTAACTTATCACATTCACGAATGCATTTCAGCATCACATATTAAAAGCATACTGCACTTTTTTTTGTTCTTTACAATGTTTCAGATCACCATGTAACGCAATTACTACCTTTCCTCGTACAAACAGTGAAAAGTGAAAGGCAAAGGAAATTCAAACTAAATCTCTTGATTTTATGCCATAGCTCAAAGGCATGTCTCCGAAACTTTCTTTTATTTCATATTTTCTAACACATTTCAACAGTTAATAATACCATGCTATTACATTTCCATCTGTAACATAAAGTGTGTGTATATATACTATATATATATAGTTTATACATAGTACATACAAATAGTGCAGGTCTGTATATAAAGTAGACATGATTGTATCGTTTTTCTGTTGCAGTTTTAATATTTTTGGCGTTGAACATCTGCCTCTATCAGAAAAGAGTACAACGAAGATTTGTCTACCTGATCTCGTGTCAGAACACCAATAAAGGAGCCACATGAAAAACTGTCTGGTCACCGATTTGTGATAATTCTCCACCTGCTCAAACAACTCACAGCTCTGGCAGCACATGGAAGAAATTAACCACAAGAAGATTAATTAATGCATAATTTCCTTACAAAAAATTTGTAAGCATTCATTTCTCAAAAACGATGATATGTAGAGTAAAAAATACAAGACAACAACTTAAAATATGGGGTTGATATTGGCACCCAATTTTTTATAGTTTTTCCTCAGTCATTCAATAATGCATTATCCAGAAACCCAGACATTTATCTTTTTATTCTGTGTCTGTTAACAGCAATAAATTTTTGCTTCCTTTAAACTTTAAAGCGTGGTTACACCCTTCCCGAACATACTTGGGCTATAAGTCGTTAAATTTTTTCTGTTTATTTTCTACACAAGTTTGTCCACATGATTTACAAACATGTTTGTGTATGTGTGGTTTTTTTTTAAGTAAGTTTAATGAATGTATAACGATGTAAATCCGAATCAGTGGTTATAATCAGTGATATGCTAATCACTGAAAATTATTTTAATAAGCTTTTACAGACTGGTAAATCAATGAAATTTACTGTAAAACATTACCAGGCCTGTGGAATTCAGTGTAAATAAGTATAAATCACATTTATATCAGTGCATTCAGCCAATCAGTGAGGTTCCACTAATTCCAACTGCTCAATTTTAAATGGTTTCGAATCGTATTTCACTGGTTTGGCTCATTTTTCAACATTTCATGTTTAGAGTGTTATACCAAAAACACAGCATAAAAATACTGATTTCTCCTGCAGTTATTCATTAGTGGGGATAACTTTACATACGCAAAATTACTGCTCCTACAAGGGAGCGGTGATTATTATAAAATATACTCTTTTGTGTTAAAAAAAAAATTTATTTTGTCAAGATAACAAATGTACTATACTATTTATATCTTCAATGGATGTTTCACAATTGCAGTTAACAATGCAAAATTAATACAGATTTTTATGAGATGTAGGTACTTTATGAATGGATACATTTATTTTCTAGAACCATGTATTCAAGAGCACATTTTGAAATCACTGTAGGAAATATTTGGTTATTGTGCATTTTTACCGTTAAACATAAACTCATAGATGAACAGCAATATGTTTGTTTACATATTATGCAGTACTAAATATATACAATTCAGAAATTGATCACTTCATTATAAAATTGGAAACAAACCATGTTTTTTACAGGCCTGCATCATTGGTGTCAAAATTATTTTTTAACTAGGCCCATGCAATGTATAATACATATTGTCTTAGCAAGTAAGACATCACTAGTTGGTACGTAATTTAAATGACCATATATACTGAAGTATGGTAGAGCCACAACCACTAGAAAGACACACGACGAAGAGGCTAAACCATCCTTGTCGGTTAACCCAATCCATCCACCGCATATAGATCTGCCGGAAGGAGTGTCAGGCCTGACAAGGCGTGTTCTACTCCTTCTGGGTTACACAAGTAGGTAGAGAATCGTTGCCTGCCACCTCAGTGCGGACGTTAACTATTGTACCTTCCATTTACATTCCGTTCACCCGCAGAAGTGGAAGTAAGTGGGGCGACCGGAGGGCAGCTACTGTCGTCACCGAGGATCAGTCGGTGGGTAATCAAACCTCATCAGTTTTCAGCTATTAAACCCCATGGAAACGAGCTCTGATAAAATGCACTGGTGGCATAAGAGTATTTCCACAAAAATTCACTGGTTAAGAGCAGATTTACCGCTGAGCATCTTATTTACGTTGATGACTGTGCCACATCAGATACTCACGAGGGAAGCTATGGTGTTTTCCACCAAGCATCTACATGTGTGTTGACAATGTTTGCATTCATATGAGTTGCTGAAAGTCTTTTGCAGCTTGCTGCTGTTAATATTTTCTGTTTTCTAACAGATATTGCTGTACCCTAATATTAAATATATTACCTGCATACCTGTTTGTTCAATATTTGATTTATTTGCTATCTCCTTCCACCTGTTCAAGGTCACAAAGATATTACCCCACATCAATGTCTATGGCAGTGACATTCTTTGAGATTGTACTACAGATCCTACATCTACTTATCTCATTACTTTAAACAAAATATAACCTTTCAGTTATTTCAGCAAACAGTCAATGCAAAAGGGGAACAAAATGACTAGCATCTTTTTCTGGTCCAGGAGCAGAGATAATCGTTGGCCCTGTGAAAGATGCTAGCATCTCCAGCAACCAACGCTCTGAGGTAAACAGCTCAATGTTAGTTAAACCATCCACACTGATCAAAAACGACCGTTGCAGAGCGACGATTACAGAAAAAATCGTACAAGAGACACTGAGGAAAATGTACCTTAATTGCAACATCTACTACATGTGAAAACATGAAGATGACCTGAACATGCAGGGAATCATTTGTGAATTACTGTGGTGCGTGGCCAGTGAACTAGACACACAGCTGCCATGGTGCCTCATTATTTATGAAGTAGCAAAACGACATTGTATGAGAAAACAATGAAACAGCACTTACTGCACTGTTTTCTCCAGTCAATGCTAATTGCTGTTGCTGCCCGGGTGTCCATTCTTCCCTATCCTCCCGGCTGCCTGTCGCCAATTGGCAGCCTGCACGACTGATGCCTCTGCAAGACCTCAGCCTGTCCTTGGATGACACAGCGAGGGGTGTGGGGAGGAGAGATATGACTTACATGTGATAGACGTCTCGTGCCCCACTGCAACTAGCATCATCCAGGTCACAGAGATTGCCTTCTCCGCTCAGAAACCTCTGGATCGGATCATCTGGGGGCATGCGTACGTACTGCAATATTTAGAGGGAATCAGCACTAGTACAAATACAGCCCTCACCCCACCGACGGCAGTTCTCGTGAGTGTATGTGTGATGGCGTGCGGCAAGTGTTCCTGCTGGTTCGGCATGCACCGGCAGTGACGTGAGTGTATGTGTGATGGCGTGCGGCAAGTGTTCCTGCTGGTTCGGCATGCACCGGCAGTGACGTGAGTGTATGTGTGATGGCGTGCGGCAAGTGTTCCTGCTGGTTCGGCATGCACCGGCAGTGACGTGAGTGTATGTGTGATGGCGTGCGGCAAGTGTTCCTGCTGGTTCGGCATGCACCGGCAGTGACGTGAGTGTATGTGTGATGGCGTGCGGCAAGTGTTCCTGCTGGTTCGGCATGCACCGGCAGTGACGTGAGTGTATGTGTGATGGCGTGCGGCAAGTGTTCCTGCTGGTTCGGCATGCACCGGCAGTGACGTGAGTGTATGTGTGATGGCGTGCGGCAAGTGTTCCTGCTGGTTCGGCATGCACCGGCAGTGACGTGAGTGTATGTGTGATGGCGTGCGGCAAGTGTTCCTGCTGGTTCGGCATGCACCGGCAGTGACGTGAGTGTATGTGTGATGGCGTGCGGCAAGTGTTCCTGCTGGTTCGGCATGCACCGGCAGTGACGTGAGTGTATGTGTGATGGCGTGCGGCAAGTGTTCCTGCTGGTTCGGCATGCACCGGCAGTGACGTGAGTGTATGTGTGATGGCGTGCGGCAAGTGTTCCTGCTGGTTCGGCATGCACCGGCAGTGACGTGAGTGTCGGAGCGTCTGTGCGGCGTCATCAGCATTCTCGCTCGTGAGTGTGGCTGTGTTTGTGGTGTTGACCAGGCATCAGACCAGAGGTGAGAGATCATGATAAACTGACAAATTGGAGCAACCGGACTGATTTCCAGTATTATTTATTAAATTTATTAATGCAATTTTATATTGAGTGGTAGTTTATTAGTTTCACAGATGTTTCTTTTGTAGCACTGTAAATAAATTAGAAAATTGAATGCAGTCCTTCCATTTCATAAAGACTCCATCCCCCCACAAATCTGGCAACACCCAGGTACATTTAACAATATATAACTGTGCACATCTATGTTTTGATTCAAAGCTTCCTTTACTGCAAAAAAAATTGCCCAATGTTTGCTGAACACCAGAACTTATGCTTTCGAATGATAAATACTCACATAAATTTCGACAGTTGGCACTGCTGTGCGGAAACGCACAGAGCTATGAATCTGCAGCAGTATCTTCTGAAGCTCGGAAAGGAGGCCTTCAATGCTACTTTGTGTTGATTCAACATCTGCAAGCAATTTCCTATACAACAAAAAACCCCAGGTAAAATTCATGCATGGAAACAGGAACAATAAATTTGGAGTGCTCTAAAAAAACTGCAAATCAAGGTATTATAATTAGTAAACAGTTCACTGATATATTTTACTGAGTGACTAACTTAAATATTGAGATGGCTAAAACTTTTGCTACTCGAGTCTCGTGAATAGAAGATTCTAAAAATAGATATTACATCATCACAGTCTGTCCTTATCTTCTTCTTTCAATGGTGGTGCAGGGATTGGGGGGTTAAGTGATATTCCCCCCTTTCCCTCCTGTACAAAACGTTTTGTAAATATGTTATGTTGTGTGTGTGTGTGCCTATATATATATATGCGTAGATGTATATATGTCAGTGTTAATTTGGATGTATTTCCTACGGAAGCTCTCTAACCGTTTGCTATTATTTTCATAAGGTTTGTTGCAGGCAGAATATATTAATATTTCAGAAGGTGAATATAACACAGTATTTTTTAAAACAATTAATGGATGCCTGATTCTGATAGTGAATTATTATTATTACAACAAATACATAAATACATAGTCCGGTAAATACTTTTTATTAATTACTAATGGATTATACATAATTTCTACATGTCTCATTGCATGCATATTTCCAGTAGTGCCAAACAACTTGCAATAAAGCCAAATTTGTGGCCGATATCTAACTTAATCTTCTTTCGAGCAAATAGTACAGGTGTAAAATACATGCTACGAAAACACATTATTACCTTTGAAGCATAATGTAATTTGTCTTCTTATTTTGTTTTTGTATCGCTTTGGTCTTCAAGGTATAACTGTTAAAGCCCGTAGCGGACTCTTGGAATTATGTTTCTTCAGGAAGGCTCATAATGCAAAAGATCCAGCAGTTACGGATATGTCTGAAGTGGATCCGCGAGATATAATATGTTGGAAGACTATTCCTGGGCATGAAGGTGTTGCAAGTCAGAATGCTGTAATTAGTAGGTACTCTACACCCATGCTATTTTATCGGAAGAAAATAAAGTTTGAGATTGGTGATCAAATTAGACTTTATCGGAAGTTGGTTGGTACTATGGTACTACTGGAAATATGCATGCAATCGGACATGTCTAAACTATGTTTCAACCATAAGTAATAATTTACCGGATTCTTTGTTTAATTACGTGTTGTAATAATAGTTTTATATCCAAACCAGGCATCCACTAATTGTTTTAAAAATGTATTATTAATATAAACGGGAAGGAGAACGAGTTATTCTGCCTGCAATTAACATTATGAAATTAATAGCGAACGGTTAGAGAGCTTCCATACCAAAAAACAGTTTAGTGTACTATATAGTTTTTGTGTTTTTGATAATAATTTGTGATATTACACCAAATAGTAATCTGATGAAAGTACAACAATCTGATGTAGTACAACAAATTGTAAAGTAATTTACGAAACCTAATTATGGTAGTATTTAACAAACCTATGTTTTACTTTACTAATTTCAAAATTTTGCACAATTAGCATGATTGATTACACATGAAATTTACTGTTTGAGTCAGCAGAATAACACACAAAAATTTTTATGGAAATTCTTTTATTTTAAGTTTTACAATAAAATAATAATTAAAGTTAACTCTAATTGCAGGTAAACAAAGTGGTAGATTCAAAAGAAATTTCTTCATGCCATTCCTACCATTTTAAGAAACCATTAGTTGAAATAAAACAGCGTGTTAAAATTACTTTTTGAAATTTGTTACATTGCAGGACATGGAAATTGCTACACCCTCTTTCCTTACAAGAAACTTTATTAAACCATCAAAGGCTAATAGATGATAGTACAAATGAGTAATGATTAGTATTTCACACACAGAAGGCACATTGTTTATCATACGCAAAGCATGCATTCTATATGGCGTAGAGCCTCCTCTCGCAGCTATACAGGCAGCAATGCGATGAAGCGTTCATCATGCAGGTGGCGGATAGTATACATACTATCATGCTTCTTGCAACTGCACACATAGATTGGATAGTGTTTGGACACGTGGTTGATGTTGGTGAAAATGTCACCCTATTATATCCCATATGTATTCAATGTGGGGCAAACATGGAGACCTGATAGGCCAAGGAATGGTGTCTACATCTTTTAGAACCTGTTGGGTGATGTGAGCTGTATAGGAACAAGCATTATCTCGCTGTATGATAATGTTACCTCACTGACACATTACTATGCTGTTTCCGTGGCTTCAACAACGAGATGTGAGCGGGAGTCATAACTGATGGCCATACTGACGCGCCATGAGCAATGTCATTCTCCCATCTAGCCTCGCCATAGCCACGGCCCTCTCCTAAGACGAGCCGTTACACCGTACACGCCACAGGATGCCTTCAAGCCAAGAATGGCTTGCCCTGCTGTTGCCGCCTGCTGCGCTGCAACCCACTTCGCATCACGTCGCCGCTCTCTACCCCTCCAGCACCTGGCGCATAAGAGGAAGTAGCTGCCACTCTCTTTTACTAGCTTATCTCCTTTGCGTCTCTCTCTCTCTCCACACCCCAACCCCCGCGCTGGCCCTGTGAGCTGAGTATAAATAGGACCCACAGTCCTTAGTTCAAGGCTGTCTTGTGCCAGTCCACTTGCCCGGTGTTACTCTGCCCGAAAACCACCAGACTTCAAGCCTCGCCTTCGCAGAACGTCACACTGCCCGAGCATCAACCAACTTCTTCAAGTCGTCACTGCCTTTCGCAGTCCAGTTGAGAGTTCTACTCTTCACGACACCGCCTCGTTGCCCACCAGCATGCCGAAGCCGCAGAACTTCCAGCTACCTTGTAGCTCACTTACAGCTTTCACGAGTACGAGTACTGCTGACTTGGGGTACCTCTCATCCCCCGCGCTGCCGCGTCTTCTGAAACTAGGTAATTAGCCAGTTGGCAACTTAGGATCGGCCCTTCAGGCCTCAGTCAGGGTACAGGCTGGTTTATGTATGTTTGACTGAACAATCAATAAAACAGGCCTAAATCTGACTAGGTTGAGTTGTCTCTTCCANTGAACAATCAATAAAACAGGCCTAAATCTGACTAGGTTGAGTTGTCTCTTCCAGCACTATGTATCTGCCACACCTTGTTCCCACCCGTATTTTCGTCACCAGTCCTGGTAAGACTTTTCTAGGGACAGCCAAAAGTCGAACCTCAACACTTTTCTCTCCTATTAATAACTGTCTCGAAGTGCAGCTTAGGAAGCCCGCCTTCCTAGGCCTCACTAGTGCAGTTGTCTCTTGGACTGTCGCCCCTCCGGCAGATACCTGTGTCCGCTAGTGACTTTTCGCTGACCAGGTCATCTGTTTGTACACGATAGGCCATCTCCAAAGGAGCCCCCACTCTCCGTGACACCTGGGTCCGCTAGCAAAGTTTCGCTCGCCAGGGAGCCCCGAGAGTGGAAGTCACTAGCCATGCTGCTGTAACCTCCAGTTTGGTACTTGGACCAGCTAGCAACATTCCGCTCGCCAAGCCACCAAGCTGAAGACCAGTAGATCAGGATTCCAACCTCGCCTAACCTCTGCACCCTACTATTCATCAGGCTGTGTCTAACCCTTACTGGCCACCCACTATCTACCTATCAGGTCTACCACACCCCCCTTACGCCTCACCATAGGGCTGGGCGGGGAAAAACTGCCAAGTTGGGGTTAGCTTAGGCTGGGGTACTGAAGAGTAGCGGTTCGGTTGACAACCAGGGATATACACCTGGAAGAAAGAGGAGGCTGCACGCCAGAGAGGGTCTGCATCCAGCTCGTCAAGCGCCCACCTGAACCTAATCTGCTGGCACGTACCTCAAGCAGTATCCCTGCTGCCGCCAACACCGCTGAAGAAGATGCCTGCCTTCGTCCGGCCAGCCAACGTTGCTAGGGTAGTCAGACCCTTAAACGTTACACCCCATCGCTCGCAAGCGCACTACCCAAAGTACATCGCTCAATCATAGAAATGACCAAGCCTAGCAATGTAGGCACCAGGAAAAAGCCAGTGCATACGGCGACCACTGCTTCACTGTCGCTCAGGGGGGAGTATCTTGGCCTCACCCTCCAACTGCCATTCCCACTAAGGGCGAGCGACAAGGCGACAATACCTTGTGTCCAGGACGTATGGCATTCATGAATCAATGTGAATCAGATTGTTGCATTGTCCACTGTGGCACCAAACCCTGCTGTGACCATCACCTGCATTAAGATTGAAGCAGAACTCATTTATGAGCACAATGCACCACCAATGTCGATGTTCCCGGCACCACTGACAGTATGCAGCACAATGCCAAGGGTGCAGTGGCATTGCCTGTACGCCAACCTCATTCAAACGATGATGAATGGCTCTTGTTGAAACCCGTAAATGCAGCGTGGGCCCTACAGACTGCAGGATCTCTCTGGATGTGGTGCCACATTCTGCCACTACACATTGGTGGATAGGATGATCTTTATCTGCAATGAGTCTGGCAGGACCAGTATCTACTCTATGTGACTTACAGACTTACAACCTGTATGTGTCCACACCTGCACACACTGTGTCGCAGTGGTGACTGCATGGCCAAGATGAATGGCAATATGACCGGCCAACCATCCAGCTTCATGCAGTCCAAACATACGACCCTGTTGAAATGGGCCTTCTTCAGGAAGGAAACTCAGAGGTAATGTCTATGTACTTATCCAAAATATTTCAATCCATCTTTCATGAATCTGGATAAGAACAGGTTAGAGAATCAAGCTTCCAATTTTAATAAAAGACATGGAGTTTGATTGCTGTGTGAATTGTCTTCTGGTGTTAAAGATTTTGTGCAGGACAGACAATAACAAGGAAGGACTGTCCAATACCTATTGACACTGCTGTCATATTTGGTATGAACAGTGAGTGGGGAAACAGACACAGGAAACCCGTTTACCCAATAAGAGAATATTTCAGGGAGATTGTGGACGAGACATCATACACAGTGCAAGATGCCAGTTCCCAATTTTGAACCCCTTAATGAGTCATATGAGGTAGATGCCATGTTAGCCATGGCTGATTCCTTCCCCATTCTTGATTGTACGAGTCGCTGATTCCATCTCTAACGACCCCTGCTGTCCACAAGGTGTTAAGCCTCATCCAACACCGCCATCTCCCACTACTGGGCTGACCTGTGCCTGGATAACATTACTTGAAATGCTGCACTCAGAAAAAGGACGGCACATAGAAACGTCATTTAAAGTATAAAATAGAAAGTGCGATAAAAAATATTAATTCTAGCACTGGAAATGAAACCTTATTTAATACAATTACATGAGATGTAATAAGAGCAAGTGCAGTACCGAAGGTAAACCTCCTGCTGTCTGGCAAGTAGCAGCATGTCCCTGAAGAGCTCGACGTCACTCCACGCAATGTCCTCAGCCAGTGGGGAGCCAGGGAGCACCAGGCCCCTCCACCCAGCATCCACAGCTGCTGTGAGCACATCCACGTGGTGCATGAGATGCTTCAGGTTCGCTTCCAAGTTGCCGTGGGCCGTGCTGATGGCTTGCTGCAAGAAGTTGGGGACTGCAACGTATAACGCACAATACAGTCGCAAGGCCTCTGGGGATAACAGTCAGCATCATTCTTTGAAGCCAAAACACACACAAAGCAATGCCTCCATAGCCATTGATTCAATAGGTTTGGTTTGCCTTGGATGTATAACGCTGGAAAATGAGGAGTAAATGGTTTGTAGGTTTCAAAAGTTTTGCCTGGAACAATTCCAATTTTAAAATTTTGTTCCGTGTATGTTAAATTTTTTAAGATTAACGGCACAATCTAAAAAAAATGTATCCACTTATACGTTTTTCAAGCTATCGGAGCATTCTTTGCAGAAATATGCATTATTTCCAAAACAAACTCCTTACTTTCATTCAATTTGGTTATGTAAGTTCTGTTCGTAATCACAAAAGAACATTAGAATTGGTATTTCCAAGTACAAAAATCTGTCATTAGTATGAAATGGAGTCATAAATGAATCAGTACTTCAGTTAACTTATTCAAGCATGGGTTGTTTAAATTTTCAATTATAATTAAACTTGTGATTTTTATAAATGAGTACTTGCAGACAAGATTGCACACTATGACAGGTTATAACAAATATTCATAAATATTTATAAAAAATTCTGGTTCTATTCAGTATACATATATGTTAGTTTATAAGTTTGCATACTTTCACTAACTTATTTCATATGGTATAATATTTTGGGATAATTTGGTACAGACAATAAAAATTTTTAGAATGCACAAAACAGCAATGAGAATTACTTTCCATAAGAAAATATGAGATTCCTGCATACAACTTTTTATTAATACTAATATTCTAACACTACCATGCTTATATATTTATTCAGTTCTGGTATTTGTTAAAGAAAACTGGGAAAGTTTAGAAGAAATACAGAGCTGCTTAGTCGCAATACCAGATCAAAAGATAATACGCACTATCCAAAAAATGTATTTACTGTATTTCACAAGGGTGTAAAAAACTCTGTAGTAAAATGTTTTAACAAACTACCTGCTGAAATGAAAACATTGTATGAGGGAGATGTGAAAACACTGAAACTTTATTTGAAAAAAAAAAAAATTATTTCAAAGTAATTTTACTCTGTAATTGAATATCAAATACTTAATAAGTACGGTTTTTTTTATATACTGTATGTTACATATTTTGTAAATCCTGTGTTTTTATTCAGATATTACTGTATTGACATGTATTCCATACCCTGGAACTTTTTGAGCTCAAATATCAGCGTCTAAAGAAACTGCATTAAAAAAAGTTTATTAGTTAAATGTGTGTCTACTATGCCTGTATACCATTTTTTTATAAAATTCATGGTGGATCAAAAATACAATGTCTTCAAAACATTATTTTTTGAATTCCCAAATTTATGAGTTTTTGCAGGGGTGTATTACAGGCTTGGGTGACCCAGGCAGCTGAGTCACACAAAGCTACTTTACTAGCTGCTACTGGAGGAGTGGCTACTAGGTGGCCAGCCTGACATGGGTAGTAGCCGCTACTGGAGGAGTGGCTACTAGGTGGCCAGTCTGACATGGGTAGTAGCCGCTACTGGAGGAGTGGCTACTAGGTGGCCAGTCTGACATGGGTAGTAGCCGCTACTGGAGGAGTGGCTACTAGGTGGCCAGTCTGACATGGGTAGTAGCCGCTACTGGAGGAGTGGCTACTAGGTGGCCAGTCTGACATGGGTAGTAGCCGCTACTGGAGGAGTGGCTACTAGGTGGCCAGTCTGACATGGGTAGTAGCCGCTACTGGAGGAGTGGCTACTAGGTGGCCAGTCTGACATGGGTAGTAGCCGCTACTGGAGGAGTGGCTACTAGGTGGCCAGTCTGACATGGGTAGTAGCCGCTACTGGAGGAGTGGCTACTAGGTGGCCAGTCTGACATGGGTAGTAGCCGCTACTGGAGGAGTGGCTACTAGGTGGCCAGTCTGACATGGGTAGTAGCCGCTACTGGAGGAGTGGCTACTAGGTGGCCAGTCTGACATGGGTAGTAGCCGCTACTGGAGGAGTGGCTACTAGGTGGCCAGTCTGACATGGGTAGTAGCCGCTACTGGAGGAGTGGCTACTAGGTGGCCAGTCTGACATGGGTAGTAGCCGCTACTGGAGGAGTGGCTACTAGGTGGCCAGTCTGACATGGGTAGTAGCCGCTACTGGAGGAGTGGCTACTAGGTGGCCAGTCTGACATGGGTAGTAGCCGCTACTGGAGGAGTGGCTACTAGGTGGCCAGTCTGACATGGGTAGTAGCCGCTACTGGAGGAGTGGCTACTAGGTGGCCAGTCTGACATGGGTAGTAGCCGCTACTGGAGGAGTGGCTACTAGGTGGCCAGTCTGACATGGGTAGTAGCCGCTACTGGAGGAGTGGCTACTAGGTGGCCAGTCTGACATGGGTAGTAGCCGCTACTGGAGGAGTGGCTACTAGGTGGCCAGTCTGACATGGGTAGTAGCCGCTACTGGAGGAGTGGCTACTAGGTGGCCAGTCTGACATGGGTAGTAGCCGCTACTGGAGGAGTGGCTACTAGGTGGCCAGTCTGACATGGGTAGTAGCCGCTACTGGAGGAGTGGCTACTAGGTGGCCAGTCTGACATGGGTAGTAGCCGCTACTGGAGGAGTGGCTACTAGGTGGCCAGTCTGACATGGGTAGTAGCCGCTACTGGAGGAGTGGCTACTAGGTGGCCAGTCTGACATGGGTAGTAGCCGCTACTGGAGGAGTGGCTACTAGGTGGCCAGTCTGACATGGGTAGTAGCCGCTACTGGAGGAGTGGCTACTAGGTGGCCAGTCTGACATGGGTAGTAGCCGCTACTGGAGGAGTGGCTACTAGGTGGCCAGTATGACATGGGTAGTAGCCGCTGCTGGAGGAGTGACTACTAGGTGGCCAGTCTGACATGGGTAGTAGCCGCTACTGGAGGAGTGGCTACTAGGTGGCCAGTCTGACATGGGTAGTAGCTGCTACTGGAGGAGAGGCTACTAGGTGGCCAGTCTGACATGGGTAGTGGCCACTACTGGAGGAGTGGCTGCTAGGTGGCCAGTCTGACATGGGTAGTATCTGATACTGGAGGAGAGGCTACTAGGTGGTCAGTCTGACATGGGTAGTGGCCACTACTGGAGGAGTGGCTACTAGGTGGCCAGTCTGACATGGGTAGTGGCCACTACTGGAGGAGTGGCTACTAGGTGGCCAGTCTGGCATGGGTAGTAGCCGCTATTGGAGGAGTGGCTACTAGGTGGCCAGTCTGACATGGGTAGTAGCTGCTACTGGAGGAGAGGCTACTAGGTGGCCAGTCTGACATGGGTAGTGGCCACTACTGGAGGAGTGGCTACTAGGTGGCCAGTCTGACATGGGTAGTAGCCGCTACTGGAGGAGTGGCTACTAGGTGGCCAGTCTGACATGGGTAGTAGCTGCTACTGGAGGAGTGGCTACTAGGTGGCCAGTCTGACATGGGTAGTAGCCGCTACTGGAGGAGTGGCTACTAGGTGGCCAGTCTGACATGGGTAGTAGCCGCTACTGGAGGAGTGGCTACTAGGTGGCCAGTCTGACATGGGTAGTAGCCGCTACTGGAGGAGTGGCTACTAGGTGGCCAGTCTGACATGGGTAGTAGCCGCTACTGGAGGAGTGGCTACTAGGTGGCCAGTCTGACATGGGTAGTAGCCGCTACTGGAGGAGTGGCTACTAGGTGGCCAGTCTGACATGGGTAGTAGCCGCTACTGGAGGAGTGGCTACTAGGTGGCCAGTCTGACATGGGTAGTAGCCGCTACTGGAGGAGTGGCTACTAGGTGGCCAGTCTGACATGGGTAGTAGCCGCTACTGGAGGAGTGGCTACTAGGTGGCCAGTCTGACATGGGTAGTAGCCGCTACTGGAGGAGTGGCTACTAGGTGGCCAGTCTGACATGGGTAGTAGCCGCTACTGGAGGAGTGGCTACTAGGTGGCCAGTCTGACATGGGTAGTAGCCGCTACTGGAGGAGTGGCTACTAGGTGGCCAGTCTGACATGGGTAGTAGCCGCTACTGGAGGAGTGGCTACTAGGTGGCCAGTCTGACATGGGTAGTAGCCGCTACTGGAGGAGTGGCTACTAGGTGGCCAGTCTGACATGGGTAGTAGCCGCTACTGGAGGAGTGGCTACTAGGTGGCCAGTCTGACATGGGTAGTATCTGATACTGGAGGAGTGGCTACTATGTGGCCAGTCTGACATGGGTAGTATCTGATACTGGAGGAGTGGTTACTAGGTGGCCAGTCTGACTTGGGTAGTAGCCGATACTGGAGGAGTGGCTACTAGGTGGCCAGTCTGACATGGGTAGTATCTGATACTGGAGGAGTGGCTGCTAGGTGGCCAGTCTGACATGGGTAGTATCTGATACTGGAGGAGTGGCTACTAGGTGGCCAGTCTGACATGGGTAGTATCTGATACTGGAGGAGTGGCTACTAGGTGGCCAGTCTGACATGGGTAGTATCTGATACTGGAGGAGTGGTTACTAGGTGGCCAGTCTGACTTGGGTAGTAGCCGCTACTGAAGGAGTGGCTACTAGGTGGCCAGTCTGACATGGGTAGTATCTGATACTGGAGGAGAGGCTACTAGGTGGCCAGTCTGACATGGGTAGTGGCCACTACTGGAGGAGTGGCTACTAGGTGGCCAGTATGACATGGGTAGTAGCCGCTACTTGAAGTAGAGTGCGAGAGATATTTCAGTAGCTCAAAAAATTGAACATGTCCAACTTTTGGAGCCACTCAAGAGCTGGCAGCTGAACTTGGGAGTCACATGACCTAGTAGCAGATAGTCACCCAGTGTGACAATGCAGTTGTCATGAAGTAGCATCTGCTACACACACCACACGATGTTTGTTGTTGTTGTTGTTGTTGTTGTTGTTCTGTGTTCAAAGGTAAGTAGAAAAATGAATGAGTTAAAGACATATGGTGTNCGATGTTTGTTGTTGTTGTTGTTGTTGTTGTTCTGTGTTCAAAGGTAAGTAGAAAAATGAATGAGTTAAAGACATATGGTGTTGAAATGATAATATTTTAAAATATATATTGGAAATATCAACATTTAAGGAACACTGAACACCTGAATACTTAAACTGGATACCAAAAAAGATGCTTTTACTGAGTTATTTGTTAAGTGTGAAGATTTTCTTAAAAATATAATAAAATCTCTCTGTGACACAAAATCAAAAAAGTCCAAAAAAGTGGTGTTGGCACAGAAGACATGAAATAGCCAAAGCTTGTTTTTTTCAACACAGATGACACATTCTTGAACAATGTGATATCTGAGAGACACGTCGTCATCAAGTCTGGTAATTTCCAGGTTTTGTGGTGTAGAAATGTCATTCTATCATTTATGTGATCCAGAATGTAAGTTTCTTTACGAGATACATTTGCTTTCCGAGGCACTTAGTTGCACAAAACAAAATGGTATTCACGCTGAACACTTTTTAAATGTTAATACTTGTAATTAAACCAAAAACATCTATTTTTGTTTAAAAATAAAAGAATATGTAATCTGCAAATGTAAAATGGTTTATACATAGAAGTAATTCATGAAAAATAACAGCAGATCTAACTTAGTATTCAGTCCCCAGTCTATCTCTTCTTCCTATCCATTCACAGACCCAACATAATTTTTGTTCTCTATATTACTAACCAACTCCTGACAAACCTCTTGAGCACTCAACAACAGGCGTCATAAATACTCACGGCTTATACCAACAGAAGATATGTTCACAAGCACAACGTACAACAGGACAAATTCATGCGTATTTTGCTGTAGCAGCCAGTACTAAAAAACTGCCATCTTAAAGAAAGTGTGACTGGAAAATAACATGCTTTTCTAACTCAGCATTTAGGGGGCACCAAACTGAGGTAAAAGAAATGTTTGGAGTTGTTTTAAATGTACTATTTTAAGGCTCCCGCCTAACTGGAGCCGAGAAGCGCGGGAGTGATAAGGGCAACATTGCCACGCACTTCAAGTGTACCATCGCTGCTAAGCCCAAGTCTCTCAACTGGCGTGCAGTGTTCTAGTCGCACAATTTATGATTTTTAAGTGAGTACGTCTCTAATTTTCCAAAGGGAACCTATAAAAATATTTTAGCTTAGTGTGCGTAACTGATTTAAATTTAACACTATATATTATATCTATGACAATCATCGAATGTGCTAATACATAAACTTTTTGTCCTCCACTTATGAAGATTGTCACATGAACAATGAAGGTTTTATGCCATATCTCGAGGACAAATGAACCAATTCATACAAAAATCTCACAAAGTATTGCTACAGTAATGTATGTAAGTTATCACGTGTTATGTGCAGCTGGCATGTTTTAATCAGGTTTATATAAATAATCCTGATGAATATGTTATATCTATAAAACATTTCAACAAAATTCAACCAAATTTTGTACGCAAAAAGTATTAATTAGAAGCACCATTTATACATACAGTAATCCTCTTTTGCCAGATTTTTTGCAAATTAGTGTCAGTTGAGTTAATGTAACAGTTTGCCATATTTCCAGTACAATTAAAATAATTTCCACCAAATTTTGCAAAACTACAGAAGGCCATGTAAAGTTACATGATTTACATGGGGCCAGACATTGATTTTCGAAACGGTATCCATATAAATATTTTGATATGTTTGGCATATTTATTTAACAATTTAACCAAATTCAATCAAACTTTTTATGCTGATAGTATCTATTAGAATCATGCTATACAGAAACTCTTTTGAGCAGTTTTTAAAAGATATCTCTGTTTAAAAAATTAAGCCTTTATGCCATATCTCGGAAACCAATCAACCGATTGCCACCAAATTTTCCAAACAAGAGGCGTTATGGTAGGCCATGTAAACTTAAGTGTTTTTAGTGGTTCAGATACTTATTTTTAAAATGATGTCTGTTTTAATATTTTAGTTTAGTGAACCTTATCAACCCTGTGATGCAGTCAATTGCACGCTAGCTTAATTTTACAAGTTTTTCTGAATTTTAATCCTGGGTAAGTCACTGATGTATTTTAATTGTCTAGGTACTGTTTCACGTGTTTCTAATTTCATCTGTAATGATACTGCTGTCAATTAGACGTCAACGCCTACCTACTATCTTAACTTTTAAGAATTTAAATAATATTTATTTGCACCCATGTAGAGGAAAGTAGGCTTATTAGTTATCAGTAACTTTTTTTAGCATTATGTAGTTCCCACTCTCTAAATTTGGTGGTTACTAACACTGCTCTATCCTGGAATAAAGTTGTCGCCTTTTTCAGCATTGTGCGAGAAGTGTATAATTATTTTCTGCCTCCATTCATTGATGGTCTACGCTACGGAAACACTTTAAAAAACTTGGAAAACTCATGGGAAAGTCATATTGCTGTTGTGACACCTTTTTTCTATCAGACTGGTGAAATTAATGATACTTTGTATGAGATATCAGTTGATCCAAGAACTGATGCAGTTGGAAAGAACACTGCATTAAGTTTGGCCGAAAAGTTGAAAGTTTTATATATGTGTGTTGTGTCACGTGTGGCACACAATTCTCTTCAGAACCAATATGATTAGCAAAGCCTTGTAAAGGGAAAATATCAACATTTCAAATGCAGTTCAACTCATTGCAAATTTAAAATGTTTCTTTGAACATAGAATAACAGAGAAACGTTTTGAAGAGACGATGGTTGAAACAAAGGAAATGGCTGAAACCCTAGATATTAAGTCGCAGTTCCCAGTCAAAATACCATTGCACCACAGAAAATAATGCACCAATTTGACTGTGAATCACATGATGAATCAACTGTCAATGCGGACCCAAAAAATGTATTCAAAAGCAGCTTCTTTTTCTACGTACTGAGCCATACTGTCATATTGTCGGACAAACAATTCACTCAACTAAAAATGTATTAAGAAACATTTGGGTTTCTGTACAAAGTGAAATGTCAGAAAAATGAACTCCTACAGAAGTGTACAGAATAGCAGTTAGCACTAACTGACAAAGGCCATCATGATGATGGTAAACAGCTACATCAAGAATTTTAATGCTTCTTTCTCTATTACATTAAGCTGATAAAAGTTTTGATTGCCCAATGGACATATTAAAATAAAATGGGAATGAAACTAAGAGTGATTCTGTCTCCAGAGACGGCATGGTTTATGTCAGCTACAGAAAGCTTTGTGCCTGTAGGTAGGCGACCAGTGGTTCTCAGACCGTTATGTGTCTGGTCGTGCTAGGGGAGGGATGGAGGCAGAACCTGCTAGGTGCCCCTGCGATAATGACATGTCATTCAGTAGTACTCAGGGTCTCCTCACAGTAGTGACTGTGTTTCACCTACTGAATTCACAAACATGCTCTGTGGTCACGCAGAAGAGTTTTGAAAGGTTGCCATTTTTTTGTAAGTACATATGTTTGTTAGATTCTCCTATTTCATATGACATAGGTTATTCAGACGTACAAATAAGAAACTGCTCAACGTAAATCAGTGTTACAGTTCAACTAACTCTTTCCCTGGCAGAGTGAGATGTGGTGGATTGAACAGAGACTGGTGAGTAATGCTAACATCCTCCCTGTACTACGGCCGCGGCCGTGCCACGGGCCTTGACGCCACGAGCTCTCGTCCTCCAATCCTTTGTATTCGGCAGAGTGAGATGAGGTGGATTTAACAGAGGTTGGTGATTATAAAGGCGCGACTCCTGGTTCCCCTTTGGTGTTACAAGTGAGGGCAGCCAGGTATCGTGTCTGTCAGTACTGTCTGAATGACCAAGGGTCAGACGAGGACAGTCTGCACGACCACTACACCAGGCACCAGATGTGGAAGTAACCCACTCCCCCCTCCTTAGGGCTCAATCATTCCCACCTTTCACTGTCTTGGAGCCCTAACCTGTTCCCCTTTCCATCCCCTTACAGTCCAGTTCCTCCTGGTATGGTCGGCTGAGGTAATAATATGATTGCCAAATGGTAGGATGAGAAATTGGTAAAATTGGTAAAACGGGGCTTGAACTATTGATCTTGCTACTCTGAATAACGCGCGACAGATTGACGTGACAGTTTTATTGCTCCAAGATACACACATCGCGAGTGTCTATTGGTGCACAATCACTGCTAACAACCCTAATATCTATGGCTACTGGAAGACATAACGATATGGTGTATTAACCGGGGTGGTGCAACTCTCCTTGCCTATTATTCCCTTGCAGACTTCACTGATGTTCGTTAGAACGCTAGGAAAACGAAGAACCCCAGCGGTCATGGGTGTGACGTGCGTTAGTTGTAAATATACAATATTTCAGCAGTGGAGTTGCAAGATAATATTTAGCAACCAGTTTTCAAAGAATTCTGTGTAAAGTATATAAAACTTTTTTATGTGTATGTACATAAGTGAAATACCCACAGTTATTGGTCTCAGGGGATGAGGAAGAGTAAGGAAGTAAGGGGGTGCCAAAAGCCATCTGCACCAGCCTGCTGGGTAAAAATTTCACCTTGGGCCACTCCTTGGTCTTTGCACTTTAACAAGTAATTAAATAAACAGTGAAACAAAAGTGGCGACAAACATTTCCTTAGAACAGTTGTGTTTACACATTCCTTGACTGATTAGGATATCACAAAAAGCAACAGAAGCCAGCAGTAGATACTTTCACTTCTGGTGTCTTAAAACACAGTACACATGTTAACAATGTCAAGATTTTAAAATGTAATTAAAATCATATCTTCTCTAATGGCGAGATTTCATGTCCAAAAAAAAAAGGGTTAGTTAAGGGTTTATCTTTAATTTATGCTTGGCATTGTACAGGAGTGTCACAGTAGGTAAACAAGAGTATTTAATATTATCCATGGTTCAAAGGAAAGTATTCATTTTTTGTGGGGTTTGGCAGAAGAGTAAGGAGGTGAATTTTGAGTTTAAATCTCAAAAGTGGTTTAGTCAGAATTCTTTGGTTACAAACTAAGCAAGAAGATGGGAGATTAGGAGCAACATTAATTATCAATATTGATACATTAATTTATACAGTATTATGTGGAAGGAAGCAATTTGGAAAGGACTTAATAATTTTTATTTGTATCTTATGGTCACATCTTAATGCCATGTGCTTTAATTTACATTTCACTGCTCAGAAATTAACATTATACTAAATTTACAATATAAATATGCGAGCTACAAATAATGTGATCAAGAATATTATAAATGTTATAAAATTAATTCATGTCTATGTAATATTGGTTTGTATACATGTTAATTTTTTTACAAAGCTGTTTGTCTGCATTTCACTCTACTGTGGCCTGAAAAAAATTACAATTTTTGCTGATTCGGTAACCAGTTTAAATAACCACGGCTGTATTATGTTTAAAGATTAATGGCAATGGTAATTCAAGGTTTCTGTTAGTATTTAAATAGACTGAATCCAGTGCCCAAAATAAACCTACAAACAAAACAAAGGAAACAAAACCAAACAAATCCACAAAATGAACAAAAAGCAAAGAGCTAGAGAAGAACTTAGCAGGCAATAGAACAGAAATTGAGTGAAACAAAAAAGAAAATAGACTGACAACAACCACAATAAACACAAATCAGTAAAAGATAATTTCCAGCTCAGAGTTTAAGGAACCAATTAAAATAAATACACGCAACCAAAAACACAGAGAAAAGAGATACAGTAAAACTGATATGAGCAAAATACCCCATTTCAGAGGACACAGCCAGACAATAAAAATTAAAACATGACACAGATAATAGCCAAACTAAACACATATTAGAAAAATACCATTTTTTCTTCATCAATGTACATGTAAAATAATGAGAAATATGTAAACACTGAAAAAAAAAAAAGAGAAAAACAACAAACTGCAATACTGAATTGAACAATAAACCAATATTAGAAGACACAATAAACAATAAAAATGAAAACTCAAAACAATAAAACAATAAATCACAGCCACAACAAAAAAACCATCAGAAAAAATATTCCTTGTCAACATTTATAGAAAATTAATGAAACTAAGTAAAACGGTCTCAAGAGGACAAAAGAAGAAAATAACAATGAAAAATTCAACACAGATACTGAAACAAGACTTTACCAGAAGACACACAACAACAATAACGAAAAATTAATACAGCTGATGAAACAACTTTAGAGAGAGACTCAGAGTGATAGCAACCAATGAAAATGTTTAGCCATATTGTTATGAAGTGATCAGGCCTTAGCTGGATGACCTGCCTGATCACACCTTCAAACATTAAACCAGGGCACGAGCATGATTGCAACACCACCTTGTGAAAGACAGTTGCAAAAATCCCCTCCACCGGCCAGTAAACGGGGCCAAAATATATTAAACAACGCGCCCGATATAGGCCAGCGTAACACTGGGAGCAGCATCTTTTGTCGTTGGGCCACTGGAACGAGAAGATCACTGAAGATGGGTGTGTCCGGCCGTCGCTAACTACCTCCTAGAATCAGCCCCCGGCAACAAGAACAAGGTAGGGACTTTCCAATTAGACTTAAATAGTAGTGGCTTGCTGTAATAAAACTTATTGCAATTAATTAGCATCTTGGTATTCCATTTAAGCTCCACTGATCAATAGTTGCGTAAATAGTTTTTGTATAATCCTTATGTTCAATAAACCCCAACTTATACTGTTGTGCTCTACCTAATTATTACTCATTATTTAGCTACACCCATAGCTACTTCCAGGTATGAATTGACTGAAAAGTAAATTCGTAATAATGGTGGAGGCTTGGTTCCTCCCTACCCTCTCGCTGCCTTGCATCAGTTTCTCTACCTTCCACCCCCATTTCAATAAATTCCTCACCCATGCTAATTTTCGTATTAATAATAACAAAATTACAACCACGACCACTTTTAACATTAAAACTTTTGGCTTTTAAGTAGCAGTAAAATTAAAATAATACCATAACACCTACTTTTAAAATTTATTAAGTTTAAATAATGTTACCTTTTACAGCCCAATATCTAAATTCATAAAGTAATTATTTAAAACCTAAATAACAAACTGTATTTAAAAATTTTAAGAATTTCAGTATGAACCGCAAGTCCCTAGTTGCGTGTGTNAACAATTAACCTCAGCAGTACCATTCTAGTAATTTAAATTAAGATATGGATCACCTGTGTTTGCTGGATGTAGTTACTGGAAATGAAAATTTACTGAGACAGTAATTCATAATCACGTGACAATTTCCATTATATTAACTTTCAACTCATGGTAATTTAATAAATTCAATACAAGATGACATAATGCAGTAAGATATTACTGTACACAGATAAAGGTACAGGATTTTATTATGCTCTCCCATCAGTCAACATATCTTTAAGAAAAATGAATAGAAATAAGGTATGCCAGTTAACTACGAGATTCTTGTACACTGATAGAAAGCCTGTATTACGTTATTAGTTGCCATATGGAAGGACGAGTAGTCGCGGCTACGTGTCATGCGACACGACCCAGTTACAAAGTGCCAAGACGACACATTCCTGCATCAGCACTTTTCTGCGGCTCGAGTGCCGCTGTGTAGTGAAAAGGCGTGCCAGCACACGCCATGCAAATGTTTACCCTAGCCCACTTAAAACGTTACTTTTACTATTCTAGTTTTAAGTTCCTAACACTCCCATATTTTCATGTACTTCCCACAAACCAGTGCCATACGGACACGGGCAGAATGAATTCCGTTGGGTTCACGCAGTTCTGTGATCCGAGGACTTAGCCAATCCTCGTGGCCTTCGGACATGCTAGAGACATGCCGAGCCAGTCATTTATTTTATGCACAGACTACTAAACCTGAAGTGAGAAGGAATAATTGTGAGCAATGTCAAGGGTATTTAAAATAATAAGAATAGTGCCCGAGACACACCCAATTCGATTGTGACTGTCAGCTCACGGTTTACCCACATCCACCCAATTGCCAAGAGTACTTACTCAGGAGGTCAAACCTTTCATTTCACGTGAGATGCGGAGCAATCTTTGGGCTTCTGGCGGAGTGGTGACCCAACCAGAAATGGCCTTTCTTCTGTGCTCTACTGGCCTTGAAAGAGTTCAGGCATTGGACTTTTGCTGTGGGTCCTTTATATACTACACAGTACCTTGAAAGTATACCACGAGGGTACTTTCACTTTTAACCTCCCTGTTGTAAGTCACTGAGTGCAGATTTCCCCAATCTCCGTATGTTAGCCCTTTCTGTGGAAGTAGAATTGTAATTAGTTCCTACTTAATTATGTATGTATTCGTTTCCTCTCTACTATCTTCTATTTGCATACTCAGTGTCATCATGTTTTACTTATCTATGTGTTGATGTCCCTCAGCCTTGATAAAATTTTATTTGTGTGCATGAAAATACTACTATAGTCACTCTTTATCTATACGTTCTTCTCATCTTTATTACTATCTTAACTTTTCAATAATCAATGTCATTATGTTCTACTTATACTATGAGTTGGTGTCCAACATGCTTATTAACATTTTAATAATTAAGAGCTTTATCCGTGCACACAGTTAACTGCAATAAATTATTTTCAGAGAAAAAAATTTGTATGAAAACAGGTACTAGTATAACTGACCTCATTTGTAGACATTAAAAAAGAACAGGATCAAAAACAGTAACGTAACTATATATTTTTAACATAAGTTAGCATTCATATACTGCCCTGGAAAATAATTGACAAAGACAGTTTAGAAATAAATGAGCTTTAACTCACATTTAAATATATAAGTTTCAAAGGTTGAACACACCCAGAAATATAATACAACCATATATATAATAAAACCAGAATTAAATTCACAATTTAATTTTAAATAACCATAATCTGCATAAAATATTAGGGCCCTCTTATTAATTTAAAGTAAACTTTTATTATAAGGTGTTTTGACAAACTGTGATCAATGGTACTGCACATTTCATGTCAATAGCAACCAGCAGCGATGTCACAACAAACTCCCCTCATCCCTCATCTAAAGTTCCTCCGGAGGTTGGCGCAAGCAACGTGCCCGAGAACACCTGTCCTGACATCACGCGCAACCTCAGCACCATGCTCATAGCCATCAGCACTAGCATTTACCACAGCTCGCGAGCCAGACGTAACAGTGTTTACAGGTAACCAGCATTCTACACAACACTCACACAACAAATTTTACTTTACTCATCAGTTCCAACATAACACAAATCATTAACTAAATGAAAATATAATATTATAATCACAGGAGGCCTCTAGTAGGTATCAATCTTTGCACACCATATAGTAAAACAGAAAAAAAAAAAAAAAAAAAAAAAAATAATAATTATTATAATTTTTCAAGTACTATCAACTTAATTACTTTCACGAATGGAATACTATATTATAAATTTAACTTTCATAACATATAATATCACATTGAAGAATGGCCATTGTAGAGAATGAATTATGTCATTAAGAAGTCAATTTTAACATTAGTAGTAGTGATGATCATACTTTTGTTTGTAAAATGCAGTACATGCTCTATGTAGATATCATTCCTTTATTATTACTGATACATTTTATGGTAAAAAGACAATATTTCTGCCAAAATTTGTTTTTGCTGTTTTTAAATACTACTAGTATATTTTAAAATATGTTATAACTCTGTTAGTATAAGTATACCCGTCTCCCCCTCCATACTAGTATTGAAACGTAGTATAAAAGCAACTGCAACTTTTTTTTTTATATTATGAAAGTTTAAATTATTAATTAAATAATATTCTACGTTTTGATACCATCACATCAGTATCCTACCACCATGATGTCACGTACCATTTTAGTATGTAACATTCTCCTATCAAATCAATATTTTTGTCAGTGTTATAAAAACATGTATTTATTTTCAGCAAGTGTATTTTCTGTACAAACAAAACACAATAATTATTGTAACGGGGAGAGCAATTAATTTTAACAATTCATATTCTTTACAGTTTAAATTATTCCTTTTCACTATAATTACCAATGTTTTACATTGCACTGCTGTTTCATTCTTTACACGAATTAATGTATCAAAAGATCCACGCCACATAGTGCTTAGGGACTAACAACCTCACGAAAGACTTACGTGTTCAGTCCCACCCGGAGTGGTTTGCCGCGCTCGCGTGGAAGACAACTTTGTACACTCCAGGGGAAATTAAGTGCATGGCCCGCAAGGCCACTGTAAACACACAGCACAGCATTTGTTTGGTCCACCTTGCCCGAGGACTGCAAGAAAGCAATTGACAGTTCCTTATACCTAATTTATCCGTCTACTATAATTCTTTTCAAAAATTTTCCTACCGTAGCGAAAAGGACTTCACCCTGATCCATATTCCTACTGCCAGACGATGAACCATGCAAATTCAAAATTACCTTCCACTACCCCCACAGATTCTAGGGCGAGATGAGGGCATCTCGCTAGTGAAAATTGGGGGAGTAAACGGGGCTGAAAATATTAAACAACACACCCGATATAGGCCAACGTAACACTGGGAGCAATGTCTTTTGTCATCGGGGCAGCAAACCATGAAGATGTGGAGATGGGCGTGTTCGGCCGTCGTTAACCACCTCCTAGAATCAGCCTCCAGCAACATGAACAAGGTGGGGACTTTCCAATTAGACTTAAATAGTAGTGGCATGCTGTAATAAAACTTATTGCAATTAATTAGCATCTTGGTATTCCATTTAAGCTCCACTGATCAATAGTCACGTAAATAGTTATTGTATAATCCTTACGTTCAATAAACCCCATCTTATACTGTTGTGCTCTACCTAATCATGACTCATTATTTAGCTACACCCATAGCTCCTTCCAGGTATGAATTGACTTAAAAGCTAATTCACAACAATATGCAGTAAGATATTTCAAACGTGCTTGTTTTACTGTGAACAGCCTAATATATATATATATATATATATAGACACAGAGTGATTCTTAAATCATGGGACAAACATTGGGGGGTGGTAGAGCTCACTAAAACAAACAATTATTATATAGGAATATATGGGCGGGAGTGACGCGTTGAGGGCGTGGTGGACCAGTCCGATGGCCACCACGATCGCCAGATTTAACGAGTCTCGATTTTTTCCTATGGGGGCATTTGAAAGCCCTCATTTACGAGACTCCAGTTGATTCCATTGAAGACCTCGTCGCTCGACTATCCTGTGCGGCTGCACGCATGCGTGAAATACCTGGCGTATTTGAATCTGTTCGCCAATCACTCCACCGATGCTACCACGCTTGCATTACTGTCGGCGGTAGCAATTTTGAGCAATTATTATAAACATTGCTGTAAAAAGGCATTTAGAGGCGACGTTGTAAATAAACAATGTGTTGCATTTCATCCATTATTTTTGTGTTTGTGCCTCAATGCGTCACTTCCGCCCATATATTCCTATATAATAATTGTTTGTTATAGTGAGCTCTAACAACCTTCAATGTTTGTCCCATGATTTTTGAATCACCCTGTGTGTGTCTATGTCTATATATATATATATATATATATATATATACACACACATAATGTGTGAACGTAGGCCATTCTAATAATAGCTTGAAAATAAAACTACGCTATAAAATCATACTTTTACGAGTGGAGATAAGAACAAAGCTGGGATCCCTTGGATATGTGCCAGCGATAATACATAGTTATGACAGATCACAGACTTTATCACCCATGTATAATGGGATACTACTGCATTGTCAAAATTATTCTATTTTTATATATCCTGAACACTTAAACCATTACACAAAATGAAAGAGCAAAGTACTGCCTGGATAAATATATAAAAGACTGGTCACTTGGTACAATACAGGGCCTCTGCTAAGCACCTGAAGTCTATTGTGATATTTGTGCTGTGTACTCACTGTCATCAATTCCTTCTCCTCCTTTGTGACAATCACGATTGAACAACCGGACGCCGGTCACAACCTGAGTCAGTTCTCTGGCCTGCCGTTCCCTGTCCCTGCGACTGAAGCTCAAGAACTGATTCAGCTCGGCGAGTGGAAAAACACTCTGCAGTGCAGCTGGCAACAAAAACACTAACACTATGACAGGTCCCGCTTGAGGATAGCTGCTACAACTCACACAGACTACAATACTTAAGACGTATAACACAATGACAGGTCCCGCTTGAGGATAGCTGCTTCAACTCACACAGACTACAATACTTAAGACGTATAACACAATGTGTGGAATCAGAACAAGAACTATTTGTCATTTATACTAACATGCCTTCTGGACCCAAAGATTACTTAGTGGTTTAGTCACTACCATCCAGTTGCTGGATGTCCCCAGTTTGATTCCAGGCTCTGGTGAAAGTACATTTTTTTGAAGACTCTCATGTGGGAAGTGTGTCAGACATTTCCATGGAAAGGAGATACTCATGGGGTACACCTGTTTCCCTTCTTGTTATTATTCTGCTGCTACTCCATCCTCATCTCATTCCTTCTTAAGGCTGGCCAGAATAACAGGTCTGTCCCTCGGGTAGAGCAGCCAGTGCTAACCAGTTCTAACCTCCTATCATACATGATGACATTGCCTGATGGTGGGAGAAACACACAGGTTTGCAAGCATGTTGACTTGCTTGTTCAAGAGGCTTGTTCTACACTAATTGTTTTAATACTGCCTTCGATAAATAAAATGCTAGAATAATTTGTGCTGTGCACTCTCATTAAAAAATGTTTTTTTTTCTTTTCCCCTTACAGGACTGGAATAACCATTTTACATATTTTTAAAACTTGACCCCCCAACAAAATTATTTTAACCTCTTTACCAAGCAAGTATTGTGAGAATAGAAACAGTTTATACAGCAAAATCTAACTTTCGGAAAATTATTACAATCATCATTATAAGCAGAAACTAGGTCAAAAATATATACAAAATACTTGAATATTCATTATTAGAAAAAAAATTGTAATTGTACTTTTTTCATAGGTACAGTTATTTTAACTGTAATCTTAAAAAGTAAAATATTCTTTTCCCTTTCATAAAAATTATAAAGCATAACAGAACTCTTACATCAGCTGCAAAGTTACCATTTCCTTGAGATACACAAATTTTGAAATGTATCAGTTACTTTGAAGATTAGATCCAGTCTGTATTAAAAATTACTGATTGTTGTAATATCACAGTAATAATGAACAGGATTATTAAAGCTTTGAAATCCTGACACAGGAGTCTATGCAATAAAGTGCATTAGTTGCAAAACCAAAGCATGTCTCTGGACACCAAGTGCAGACCATTATAATCAAGACTTCTCCACCATCTGTACATATAACCATGAGACATAAAAAAAAAAAGGTAGAATTCACTGGCCTAGACAAAGGTGTAAAACATGTAATATTAATAATAACTGGTGGAAAAAATCTGTTTATTGCAGTCAAAAAATTATTGGATATTTGATGCTTTTGACTATACTGAAATGACACATATATTACATATTTTGTGATTTGTTAATATAACTCATTCTCCTAACGAATGACATACAAAATTTACCTACAATGTTGATGAGCTGATCAGAAATTTGTCTTGCTTATAAAAAGGAACAATAGCAAGCATACAAAAATCAATATTTTATATAAATACCTAGATAAAAATTGTTGCTTGATAATGCACACAATAGATATAGGAAAAAAATACAGGGAAGTTAGTAATGTCACTGCACCAGTCGTAAATCCCTGAAATGTGGAGAAAATATGAGTATAATTACACTGTGGAAGGAAATACGGAGGCTGAGGTAAAATGTACAACCCAATAAGAAAATATTTTCAAAATAAATCTGTTTAATAGGACATGTTTTTTATTTTTGTAGTAAGTTTATGTTGTTATAAACAAGGTATTATTTATTGATTCATTGTGTATGACAACAGCAAGGGACTAAATTGGCATACACAGTAAAAGTAAACTGCATTAGTAGTAGGGTAATGTATGTTCTGGTAAAGGGACTGGGGCTTTGAAGTCTCAGAGCTATCCGCCATCTTAGAATTTTCCATAAACATTTTCCGTTTTTTTCGTAAAAAAAAAAACTTAAATTCCTATAATTTTCTTTAAAGTTTTTCATATTTCACTCCAAACCTGCAAAATTTCCTGCAAAATATTTTCTTTGCACAATGTGGTTAGATGCTGCACGTATATACTGTAAAACACTAATTTTAAAAAATTATAAAAAAAAAAGAATTTAAAATTGTAATATTTTAGTGAACAAAATGAACAATGAACATATTATATTTGCAGCAAAATACAGTACGTAGTGTATGGTAATTACATTACCATATAGGTGTAGTCCTTATGTTGAGGCTGTGTTTTGCCACATGTCTATCAAAGTTGGCTGCTTTACTGTCTTCTGGATCAGTCCTGTAGCATCCTGCATCAACTCAACAAACATTGGACAGTTTTTGAATGCAGAAAATTCCTCACGATCACGCACAGCATAGCTCTTGATCTTCAAGTCGTCCACAATTTGTTTACTCTCATCCTCTTGATCGTTGTTTTCTCCATCATCACTTTCTTGGTCAGCTTAGTTGCTCTGTATCAGCTCAACTGCTCTTTCAAATCCTTCTTCAGTACTGAGATTGTCGTCAAATGAAGGGACAGACTCTGCATAAATATCCTGGCGTCTTCTTCTCAACGCATGAGCAAGCTTGTGGGGGAATTGGTTGTTCTTATCATCGTCAGTCTCCTCAATCTCTTCAATGTATGCTTTTGCAAAGCATTTCCTTACAGTGTCAGGAAAAATCTGTAACCTAATAAACACAGTTCCTAACAGTTATTTCCTTGGTGAGTTCTGTCAATGATGCACTGTTTTCAATTTGTGNTCTCTTCAATGTATGCTTTTGCAAAGCATTTCCTTACAGTGTCAGGAAAAATCTGTTTAGTGGTACTAGTAACCTAATAAACACAGTTCCTAACAGTTATTTCCTTGGTGAGTTCTGTCAATGATGCACTGTTTCCAATTTGTGTAAGAAGATGATGTTAACACTTTCTTCCTGTAAAAACACTTGACAGAGTATATTACACCCTGGTCCATGGGTTGAGTTGTCGATGATGTGTTGGTGGGGAAAAATATGAGAGTCACGTTAGACAGTTTGATGTGAGGGTGAGATGTTGCATTAGCCAAAAAAAGCAAGACCTTCCTGTTCTGGTTTTCCACTTTCAAATTGAAACCATGAAGCCACTCCTCCAAAATGGCAGCAGTCATCCAGACGTTTTTGTTAGACTTCCACTGTACTGGAAGGGAATCTCGATCAAGACCTTTAATAAAGGATTGCAGATAAGCAGCTTTTCCAACCACCAAGGGTTTTTCAAGGTCGCCTGCCATATTGCCGCAAATGAAACACTTAATCTTTCTTTGGCCTTCTTACCTCCAACACACTTCTCTTTGCGCTCAGCCAAGGTTCCCGTTAGTATAGCTCTACAAAAAGCCAGTTTCATCACCATTTAAGACGTCCCTGGGTTGGTATCCCTGAATGAGCGATGCTGATTTTTGTTTCCATTCCTCAAACAGTCTGTAAAACAAAGTTTTTAGTTTCACCACATACACTAATCCAGACTATATTGTGACAATTTCTGAAACTTTCAAGCCAGCAATTTGAAGCTTTAAACTCATTATTCCCCAGGTTTTTTACTAACTATTGTATTCTGCCAACCGTGGAGTGAAACTGGAGTAGAGTGCGCATGCCAGCTGTGCAATAACCAAGCTCTTTGTCGCAACACAGAACAGTTTTTTGCCAAGAGAACAGTAAAAACAGAGTGTCTTTAACTTAAAACGTGCCAATGAGACTGAAGAGGAGTGGCAGCTACCAGACACCCCATGTTTTGATCTACATTGAGGCACCTGGCAGTGGGGGCCTGTAGGCTGCAGGTGGCAGCAAACATGTGTGCACGGATTAGTAAGTGATGCTGTAATTCTTTTTCTCATCTATTTTGAAAACAAAATTGCGTGGCTTCTTGACTGCACCAGACGTAGTTGGTTACTGCCACTGTTACGTGAGCCGTCAGAGACAAACTGTCGCCAAGCCTCTCGCATCAACTGCAAATGAGCAGCTAAATAAGTAACATGTATATAAAATACTCTTGTGCAATGACCACCATACTTTTGACAGTGCAGGTTTTGGAAAAAAAATAGCATGTGGTACATAAGTGATGACGAGCAATTGGAATATTTTATAATTATGATAAATTCTGTTTTAAAATCATTCGTTTCCACGTTATGGTGATGTCCATTTTATACAGGCTTTTATACATTGTAAATGTAACAGGACCATACAATTTTTTCTGTTTGTGCAGGTTTCTGTTTTATAGAAGGTCTGTTTTGGACAGGTTTCACTGTATCACCATTAAATATTAGCATTTGTAAAATATTATTAAAAAGGGTTTTGCAGCAAGGAATATTAAACCAAACCTCGTTCAAAATATTAGGACAATAAATTTTAGATATTAAAATGAGGCAATACTGACCATCTAATGCATCCCTGCTATCTTTTAGTGAACTTATCTAATTATAAGAATGTTCATACCGAACAAAATATCATGTTTTCAGAAGGTCATAAAATCTTAAGTTCTATGGTTAAAATGAGTTGATAATTCCATGACTGATAGGAACTACTGGTTAGCACAGTGGCAGAGGCTGTATTGTGCCCAGGGCAACTGCACAGGAGATATTGATGTGGTTTCCCACTGCCTTCTGCAGTACGGAAGCAAGTCAGACCAACCAGTCACTTGAAAAATTCAAAGGCTCAGTGCTGGGATGTGAACGTAGATCCCTTGAATGAGAGGCAACAATGATACCCACTGCAACTTTACTTTGAAATATACTGAAAAAAAAATAACAGCAACGCTCCCACATGAACACAAAACCAGGCTGCAAAATGAAAAATGCAGCTTCATACCCTAGACTCCGCAATTATGAATATAAGCATGGGGAACAGATACGTAGTATGAAGTAAATGATTGAAATGAGCCACCATCTACTCCTTAGAGGAGTGAGGGATGGTAGTTGAACAAAGACTCCAGCCAGCCATTATGCTAGAACTATTGCCTGTATCCTGTGAGAAGACACTTATCACTAGAGAGAAATTGGTCAGGCACTGGTTTACTTAACGTGATGGAGTGACAGTAATTTTGCTTATATCTAGACTGCCAAATGGTGGGCAGAGCTGCAGTAAAAACTTTCCACAAAACATCAGTGGTATTTAATGAATTATGACATTGAGGGTAATGACCACAGCAATAGAACTCAACGAGATAATTCTATAACTAAGGAAAATGCATGATTTAATGTCAGCCCTGGCAATGTTTACAAACTAGACTGTTCATAATTTACAGTCGCTGTTAGCACATGTACTTTCACACATTCTTATTCAATCACCGCATTCCTACCCTATCAAGGTTTCCGATAGTCACTTCGGCTGTACAATGAAGTAAATTTATTCTCCGGCCTTTGGTTACCAACAATTTGATTTCAGCACTGCCACAAAATTAACATATTGAAAGTAGGTGCAGGATTACAATATTTCACTGAGATACCGTACAGCCATTTCTTCTGTGGTATGCTGAAACTCTGGATATATATGTATTTATCATTAAGTTACCTTTACCAATACTTGTTCACTTCAAGTGCAGGGATTCTTTAAAATATAACGCTTCGTGTGGAGCAGTGCACAGCTCGGTGGCTGCCACTTTCAAAACAAAGTAATGCATTAGCATGAGTCAAAGCACACAGGCAGCGATGGAGAGCAGTGACAGTTCAACAAACTGCAAGCTGCAGGAGCAGCAGAGCAATGGATTTGGAACTGCTAATTGTTTATGTTTCTGCCAGAAAGTTTTTCTGGCAAAAATTTCCAGCGTCACAACCACGGCGTAACGGACAAGTTGTGTGGGGGCGTAACATCAGCTTTGGAGTCTAGTTGTTAAGTAGACTCTACTCGCAACACTGCAATCCTGTTTTCACAACCTATGGCGACGCATGTTTGACGACAACATCAAAGTGCCACTTCGCTGTGCAATGTCCTGGCAACCTTAGTGCTGCACGGCATTCCGCTGCTGTGCTCTGCGCCGCTGTATGTGTGTACGCACTGGTCCTGCTGCCATGCAGCTTACATAATAAACAATAACAATAGCATACATATTTAAAAAATGAGAGAACGCAAAACATATAGCCGTGACAACTGCTTACCGGTGGCTTCCTTGAGAACACCTGCGTTGGTGGGGTAACCCAGGCCTGAGCCGAGAACTGTAGCGATAACCATCTTCCGATACAGCCTCTCGAGTTCCTCCCTTGTGTCTGCTGTCTCTGTCCCCACAATCTCCTTGATCAATGGGTATGCCTGCACCCTGATCTCTGCCTGGTTCTTGGAAATTATTTGATCTAAATAACATTATCAATATGAATTGCCTTCAAGTTTGTACCAGTCACAGATCTTCTTGGCCGCTCAGTGTCGGACTATCAGTGAATATTACAGAGCTCTGTTGCCCCATGTATCAAGTGTCAACCCATCAAAATACGTGTGTTGTGAAATATTTGTACTAATATACATTACAATTCATTACACAAAGAGGAACATATGAATTTAGTAGAAAGAGAAATTAATGAAGCACATAAATGTGATATATTTGGGAATTTATATCTGTTGGGAAACTCCTTGAGCAGATGACCAGCTAAATTTTTACGTTCATAGTAAAAATGTTGTGATAGCTAAATTTACAGATTAGCAATATCTATTAAATGTATATGAAATAATTTTCATTTACTTACAGTTATGTGTAGCATAGAAAAAATAAATTGTCTTTGTAGCTGTGGCTTGCGATGGCAGCATAAGCTCCTTATGCTTGCCCATGCTATTATAATGTAATTCCTTTCCACTAGAATATTCTGTGTGTCATTCAATTTCTTATAACAAACACTGTCAGTTTTTGATCATTTTGCCATGGGACTTGTTGAAACGTTCAGTATAATGTATTTACTCATGCATAGGTGCCATAATTTTTTTAATCTGAATTTGTCTCTTTATGGTAAAGTTCCAACCATGTTCTTAGAAGACAATCTTTGCCAAAGTCATGAAAATTTGTAGCTCATGTTCTGACAAACCTTTGTTTTCCTATGTAATATAAATATTGCTTTTGCTCTCTCCTTTCCTGCAGAATGGAGTGCACTCCTAGTGATAGTGCCTAAATAAAATGGAAAAATTTGAATCTGTGTTGATTTAACTCATCTCAACGAAAATGTAAAATGAGAAGTTTTTCCCATTCCATCAATATATTACACTCTAGCTCAAATAGATGGTGCCAAATTATTTACCAAACTTGATGCCAATTCTGAGTTTTGGCAAATTTCTCTCACAAACAGTGCATCTTCACTAACCACATTTATCCGTTCATTTGGAAGATTACATTTTTGCAGACTTCCTTTGGGATCAGTTCTGCTCCTGAAATTTCCCCCGCATCAAATCTCTGAGACTCTAGGAGCTATGGACGGTGTTATTTACCACTTTGATGACATCATGGTGTTTGGTAAAACTCTAGCAGAACATGATGCACGGCTTTGCAAAGTTCTGATCAAACTTCAGGATGGATAGACACTCAATCTTTCAAACGCAGTTTTAGGACTGAGTCTGTCAATCTACTAGGTCATGTTGTTACCAAAGATGGCACCATATCAGATCCGAAGAAAGTAAAGGCTATAAAAGAACTACAGCACCCAAATAATATCCACTAACTAAGATGCATTATAGGAATAATTAACTATTTGGGTAAATTCAACCCAAACCTCTCAACATTCTCTCATCCGTTACATGAACTCCTTCAGTCTTATGTAGAATTTGTATGGGGACATTCACAAGAGCAAGCACTAGAGGAAGTTAAGGCTGCTAACCACCTTGTCTTGCCTTCTATAGCACCCATGTGAAGACAATCCTTTCAGCAGATGCTGCTTCTTTCGGGCTAGATGTGGTGCTGTTTCAATTACAAGAAGATGGTACTAAACGACCCATTGCCTTTGCCTCAAGACACCTGACATCAGCAGAGCGGAACTGGGCACAAATAGAGAAGAAGGGACTTGCTATCGCTTGGGGATGTAAACAGTTTTCTGAGTATATCACGGGATCCCCATTACTATTGAAACAGATCACAAGCCATTGCTTTCCATTTTTAAGAAGAAAGAGTTAAATGGTATTTCACCACGGCTCCATAGGATCAGATTACGCATAATGAGATACTCCTACCAGATTAGGTATACTCCAGGAAAACAGTTAATTATGGCTGATGCACTATCACGCAGTCCTTGCTCTACAGATGAAAACTGGGAACTTACAGAGGAAATACTCGCCTATGTACACACAGTTGTCTCAAACCTACCTACTACAGACACAAAACTTCAAGAAATAGCAGTTAAATCACAACGAGACGAGAATTTTCGGCTTCTCATTAGATATTGTACAGATGTTGGCCAGACAAATCCCAGTTGGCAGAGGAACTTATTCCATACTGGACTCCTACTTATAGGTACACGCATTATCATTCCATCTTATATGAGAACCGAAATTCTCAAGACGCTTCACGATGGGCACCAAGGTATTACATGCCTCGCACGTCTCAGCAGTTGAAAGAGCTTGTTGAAAACTGTTGTACTTGTGACGAGTTCAGGCCAAGAAAAACTGAACCACTGTTGCCATCTGAGTTTCCTGAACATCCATGGCCAGTGGTGGGGGCTGACTTTTTGAAGTGCAAGGGTCATTGGTACCTTATAGTAGCAGATTATTTCTCGAGATTCATTGAAATTGCTGAACTTGATGATCTTTCAGTGGGAACTATTATAAAACATACTAAATCAATATTTGCTCGAGTTGGAGTCGCTGATGTTGTGTGGAACACAATTCAATTGCTCACAGTTCAAACAACTAGGCCAAGAACATAACTTTAGAGTTATTACAGCAAGTCCCCACTATCCAACAAGTAATGGATTTGTGGAAGCAGAAGTGAAAAACTTGAAAAATCATTTACAGAAGAGTAGTGATCCATATAAAATGCTGCTTCTTTTAGCCCCTCGAAAATGGGTTAAGTCCTGCAGAATTGCTCATGGGACATAAGCTTCGAACTCATCTTCCAACTATTCCCCAACGCCCTAGGCCATATGTGGTTGATATAAAAGCATTGAAGAAAAGGGAGGGGGATAGAATTCAGCATCAAAAGAACAACTTTGACAGTCGTCATGCTGCCATGACACTAACAGAGCTACCTACTGGTAGCAACGTCTTTATATCTGACAGGCAACAGGAAGGTTCTGTTGTACAACAGCATGAAGCTCCTAGTTCGTACTTAGTTAGAACTGAAGATGGAAATTACCGTCGTAACAGATCGTTCTCCAACCTTTGAGAAAACAAAGCGATCAAAAAGCCAATGGAATACCTATAAGTGGTGACGATACTGAAACCAAAACTGTCCACGAACCTGCCCTTCCTGCATGTACCAACCCCAAACCTTATCAGGGAGTACCGTAGGCCTTCGGAGAAGGAGTCGAGTTCCTAAACCTGTGCAACGTTTGGACATTTAAGAAAGGGGGACGTGTTGGTAATGACTCTATGAGAATGACTTATGAGCGACTCTCCATGGATAGTGTTGTGTTGAAAAAGAATCTATGGTTGTTGAAAACATCTTATAAAAAATTAAGTAAGAAATAAAGATATTTCACAAACACATTACAAGCCTCTTGCAAAAAGTGACTCAATTTTAATGAAATCTGTCACAATTTTTCGAGCACATTTTGCTTGACTTGTGGCCACTGTAATGCTGCAAACTATGCAACAGTGTGCAGAAGTGACATGCTATTCACACCAGCTAGTGGAAGGAGCGTGGCAGATGGACTGACCTTGAGCAGCCAAGAAGTTCTGTGCCGGGTATAGGTATACACTTACACAAAAATGTTAGGGTATAAAAAGCAACTTTTAGAAACCCGAAGTCACTTTAGCATAATGTTACAGCAGCATCGTTCAAGATTACTGTTGCTTTTCTTGATCTACCGAATGAGACAGTAGCATCTCTATGAGAGTGAACATTGCCAAGTTTCATCTCTATTATGGTCCCTGTGTATATAACAGATTTAATGAGCAATAAGATCATAAATTACATACACAATACACTTATATAAATNATTACACACAATACACTTATATAAATAATTACATAAAACATACATAATTTACTACTAACCAATTACAAAATATATTCACATTTAAACAGTTAAACTGTGTGATTACAGTTCTTTATCATTGTCTGCAAATTACAAAAAGCTTTGATACCAAGTTGCGATAGGTTGAAAGGTAACATGCAGAATGTAACTTTCTCCTTCATGTGACAGCCGTACATAAATCACTCTCATGATTATAAAACTGCAATGTAAATATGTACTATACTGTAATTATAAATCTTGCAACAAAACAAAAATTAAATACAATCCATTATTTTCATATGAAAAAAAAATTGCATCGTGGAGTTTTGAGTGCTATTCACAGGAAAGTCTATGAAGGAGGTCCATGACGCAAACTGCATTATCAAAATTTTAAGAGGGGGTTGTAGAAAGGCAGATGCTTTGCACTCGGAACAGACTGAAATGAATAGACTGAGAGGAACAAGTTTAAAAATATTCTTTTTAAAACTGTATATTCTTTTTGGGGGAGAGAAGTGGTTTTCTTTGCAAGTAGGAGTTAGCATATTTGCAATGACTTCAACTTGTCTGTCCTCAAAAATGCATTTCCTATCCATTTCTGAACTCGGTGATATGTTTGAAAACAGTGACACTGAAGAAGAGTTTGTGTTTGAGAAAAGGAAGGGTAATCAAAAATTAATTTTGCACAGTGATTTTACAGAAGAGCGATACCTCAACTCATTCTAACAGACAGGGGCTGGAATAATACACCAAATTAGTAGTTTGTTTTAAAAAAAGATAAAATACTTGCACGCACTGAACTTTACATTACCTCGTGTAAATGACTTAAAGACGCACAATGAGTAGGAAGGCTGAACTGAAATGCCCAGTGTTTTGTAAATATTGTAGTGGGCTGTCATAGATGTCTCTTCACTTATCAAACAATAAAAATCCCTAAAATGTTTAAAGTGAATTGAAACTGTGTATTTAATCATTTCCTTTCTACAAAGTTTTAAAATATTTTCTAAATAAATATGCTTTGTGTTATTCATTTTTGTTATTCTGCTTCCATAGTATGGTATAAATTGAGATTTCAAACAATATAAGGACAAAGGATACAATTTCAAAATCTTTCCTTCAGTTTGTGTTATGAATAGATGTGGTACAAACTGTAAAATTTATTCTTCCAATAGCTTATAAACAGTATTCTCTAAAATGAAAATGGATATAAATATGTTTGGTGAAACCATCCACGAAAATTAATAACATGTTTTGCTATGAAGTGCACACAAAGCATGATAATTACCTAAAAACAAATGTAGGAATAATTTTTTAAGATAGTGGCCAAATACAAGTTTGAAAAAGGTGTAACATTGCAGTTTTTAGGGGTTATGTTTAACATTAGTCATAGATATTTTAATCATATATGACTACAGTGTACTTGCTTATGTTGTCACATTCTTTAATAAAATTTCCACATTATGTTTTACTATATGAGTTAACAGTATAATCTTTAGTTATTTTAATAGTTTATTGACATAGAGATCATATGTAAGTATTTTTAATTTGTTTCTAGACACTAATTAGTATTAATATTTTGTTTGTTATTTTTCATTTCTTTCCTAGAGGGTAGTCAGCATTAAATGTTAATTAAACAAAAGTCTTGAATAANTTTTGTTTGTTATTTTTCATTTCTTTCCTAGAGGGTAGTCAGCATTAAATGTTAATTAAACAAAAGTCTTGAATAAAATTATCCTGTTTGTCTCTCATCTAGCCATTGCTGATTGGCGGACAGATGTGTCATGGTTAGACGACAGCCAATTGGAGGACAGGAGAGCGCTCCGGGTGAACTCAATTATTGCGTACCAATCATGTAATCTGCAATAGTAATGCAACTTCTCGGAACCTTTTTANTTTTGTTTGTTATTTTTCATTTCTTTCCTAGAGGGTAGTCAGCATTAAATGTTAATTAAACAAAAGTCTTGAATAACATTATCCTGTTTGTCTCTCATCTAGCCATTGCTGATTGGCGGACAGATGTGTCATGGTTAGACGACAGCCAATTGGAGGACAGGAGAGTNTTGTCTCTCATCTAGCCATTGCTGATTGGCGGACAGATGTGTCATGGTTAGACGACAGCCAATTGGAGGACAGGAGAGTGCTCCGGGTGAACTCAATTATTGCGTACCAATCATGTAATCTGCAATAGTAATGCAACTTCTCGGAACCTTTTTATTTCATTTTTACCCGGAGTCGCCACGCACCCCTTCTTCCCCAGGACTTGCATCGCCTGGGGAAGCATAATTCACAAGTAAATCCACAGTGGCCATTCACGCCTTTTTCAGTTTAGCTCATGCGGCAGGCCGCAGGCAAGAACCAACTTAAAGATTTCACCTGAGAGTGATGTAAAGTGTTTTGTGCAAGAGTAATTACATGCAAATTTTCAGACTTTCTGTCTTTTATTTCAAACACTGACATAGGGCGTTGGTCCGGGTCTCCTACAACCCGCTGTCACCTTAATTTCACCCTGAATAGGCCCACTTCATTCCAACGTACATATCAGGTGTAAGGAATGCCTGATCTCTTGGCCAGAGGGGCTCATCCAACAATTCTCCGAGGGACTGCGTACGTCCGGGCGAATGGCCCGCCATACCCTGAGATCATCATCATCATCATCAGCAGCAGCAACCATCGACACCGCCTGCCGACGGAGTCTGGCGCCTAGTCGGGTATCCAACTCCAAAACCCACTTAATGTTTTTCACAGCCCCTCAAAATCTACACTAACCCAGCACCACCCAGCTAACAGGCATTACTAGTGATAGCACAAGGTTTACTTAGCGCCATAATTCCAGAGAAAACTTTACACGCAAACAACTGAAAAACGACGAGAAACGTTCAAAGCCTGTCGTGGAACTGAAGCGGACAGTAACATTGGTTGAAATGAGGCAGCTGTGTTATATTTTGTCTTGTGTCGAATAAGCATGATTCAGACTTCGTTATCGCCTGCTTTCAATGCAAGGCAGGCACATTTAGATATACCTACGAAATACGGTTCTCTGTCAAGGGAAGAACAGAGAATATACTCTATTGTGAAAAATAGTCTTCTTGAGTTTATGCCGAAAGTCATGCATACTCCTTACAAATTCAAAACACAAACGGTTACAGCTACATACATAGGATTTTCACCTGCTTATTCAGCAAAATGAGCCTCTTGCAAAATGTGACCTAATTTTAATTAAATATTTTACGATGTAACGAGCGCATCTGAGAAACATGCTGCTGGTCTTGCTGCAGCCATTGTAACACTGCAAGCCAGACAACAGCGCGCAGCTGTGATTGGCTACTGGCACCTGCTAGTGGGAGGAGCAAGTCAGATGCCTGACCTTCAGTGGCCAACAAGTTCTGTGCCTGGTATACATAGTAAAGCCTTTGATGCACATGGTCTGCATTCAATCATCTTCAAACAAGCTGCATATTACATCTGTGAACTGTTGACTTATGTCATTAATGGTAGCAAATCTGATATGCAAATTATCGCCCTATTAGTATTATTAGTACTGTGTCAAAGGTTTTTGAGATTACACTCAATTGACAAATAACTACTTATTTTGAAAGTTATTCTTTGTTTACTAACTGTCAATTTGGATTTATAGCTAATCGTAATACTATTGAAGCAGCATTGTTCTTGCATTGATGGTGATATGTCTAAATTTAGTTTGGTTAATTATGGTGTCCCTCAGGGATTGGTGCTTGGATATCTTCTTTCATTATTTACATTAATGACCTTCCCTCTTCTGTTTGGGACGAACACACACAAACTTATCTTTTTGCTGATGATTTGGCTCTTGCAGTCTTAGGTGACAATTTAAATACCTATAAGATGAGATTGGATGTTATTTCAAGTAATATACTGGCGTAATGCAAAAGAGTATAAACTACAATAAAACTGTTGACTTTTTTTACAAATATCTTTATAGGTAAAAACTGTACTGAATCTATTAAGTTTCTTGTAATTCATCTCAAGCCTGGAAGGGGCTGGAAAACTCATGGTAATTATGTTATAAAAAAGTATGTAAAGGTATAGTCTTGATTCATAGTCGTTCTCTCCAGGTATTGAAGATGGTATACTATGCACATGTGCATATGGAACTCTCCTTTGGGGGAACCATGTTTTAGCTCATAAGCTACTATTGTTACAGAAAAAAACCTTCGCTTAATGGTTGGTGCTCCAAGATCCCATACTGAATCTTTTTTATCAAATTAAAAATTTTATCTTTGCCATTTATATATGTTATTGAATGTAAATTGTATGTGAAAAAATATTAGGCAAATTTTATTATGTGTGATAACATACATAAGTATATCACAAGGTAAAATGTTAATCTCGTCATTAAACATTACAGATATTCAAGAACTCATACGAGTTTTCAAATAATTGCAACTAAATTATTTAATGTGTTATCCGCTTAATTTTAGAAAATTGTCTCACAATCAAACTAAAAAAAGGTTAAAACCTTTTTTTATCTAAGAATTATTTGTATACAGTTAAGGAATTTTTATTTAAATTCAAAAAAACTTTAAAGTTTATTTTTAAATATTTTTCTCAGTTATAAATCAATTGTTATTATTACTATGTATTATATGATGTTAGCTGTGTAGCTCATCAGTCAAATAAATTCTTGATTTTTAATTCAACATGTTTTCCACACACCACTACACCAAATTACAGAACATAAAAAATACCTACCTCGAGAAGCATAATTTGTGTAGAAATAGGCTTGCATCTTGATTGTCATAAGTGATGGTGAGTCCTTCTCTGACAGCTTGTTGACACAGAGTTTCACCAAATGCTTAACATCATCTTCATCTATAAGAGCTTGCGGGGTGAAATCACTTTCAGGATCTGATAGCAGGAGCTTTATCTGGTTCCATTAGAAGAAAAAAGACATGTGTTATTTTTATTTAAGAATGCACTATGTACTAACATGTCATCTTGTGAACACTTCTAAAATACAGCTGAAAAGAGACAGACAACACACAAACGCACTTTGATACAATTCATTATAATATTTCAAACAGATCAGAAAATCTATTTTTGGGGGAACTGAAGGCAATAGTTTATTTTTTGAAAATATTCCTCAATTTAACGTTGCATTAAAATTCCCACTTTTACTGACTTAGACACACTAAAAAATTGTTATTAGTGTTACGCACTGACCCCATCCTGCCCCCCCTTGCAGATGGCCCACGTGTCCATTCTTGGCGAGGTGGTGACTTGACCCGCCTCTCCCTGAGGTGGACCCGCTAAATCGCCAGGTGGGTGTGGGGATAATTGACAGCTGACATGAACTGCCATCATCCCCTCCCGACTGGAGGGGTTGGCAAAACATGCAGGTGATACCATGAACTTTTTGGTCATCTATTCCCTCAACGCAAGACGTGAAGAATTTTCTGGGTCAGGCATCTGCTCTTAGAAATAGTGCAGCATCAGGAGGGTCGGCGGTCTGTGACAGCCACCTGTAGAAGTGCACGAGATGTGAACTAAGAAGAGGACCGGCGGTGGACGAAGGTGTGAGAGACTGCAGCGGATAAGTGCGTCTGCTGCGGCCACTAGCGAGAGGTCGCGAGTTATCTGACGTGTAGAGTGCAGATGTGTACAGGAGCGTTCAGGACACTCCACAACATTCCAGATAGCACAAACTAGTGATATCTTGATGAAAACAAGGTGGGGCTGAATGGACGAGTGATACAGACTTGATTGTACATACTGGAACTGTCAGACATCAAATATGTAATTTTTAATAATAATTCAATAAGTGTTAATATATTTTTTTATATAGACTGTTTTCCAGTATTTGATTGTGTTAATCTCTGTGAGGTGACGGATGGTTATATAAATATTATCTGTAAATAGCAAGTGATAGCCACTACTGTCACTATAGTAAGTTTAAGTGTTTTTTTTGGATAGTTTATAAATTTTATAAATAAATTTGGAAATTTGTAACTTTTTTTAATTTAATTAAAACCTGCATTCTCTAAATAATTTGGCAAGGCCCATGGACTTAAGTGGGATGGATACATTTTTTAAAACTAATTATTTTGTAAATAAGATTATACAGTAGGCCATTAACTAGCAGGATAAATTTGTACAAAAAAACAACATAGAAGCAGTAGGCTGCAAAATTAGTACAGATTTTTGAATGCTTACTAGGAGAATGTTGGCAGATATGGAAGCATTGCGTGCTTTAACTGAAGGACTGGGTAATGTAATTAATAGTATTACTAAGACTCTAAGAGTGTAAATAGCCCAATTAGTAGCGTTAGTAAACTTGTAGACCATGTGAACAAAAATGAAGATAAAAAAATAGGAGGTAGTAGTGAATTAGTCGGAGGTATTAGTGACTTAGTCAATAATAAAATAGAGAGTGTGGACAAGAAAACTGACAGTGTGAGTGAAAGGATGGACAGCGTAGAGTGCAAAATGGAGCAGGAGATGAGTGCCATCAAAAAGGAATGGCAAAAATTCCTACAGTAGCAGGGAGGAAGATACTCTGGGCCAGTGGCTAAGGAGGAGCTGTGATTGACAATTAATGAGCCAATGAATGTGAGCGAGGAGAAGGTAGAGAGGTCGCCGCCAATACAGCTGTCACAGGAGAAGCCCAGCAGCTCTGCAGTACGTGTGCGTACACCAGGGGTGGGTAAGAGTGTCACAATTAAGCCCTCCCCTTATGATGGACACACATCTTGGTGCGAATACTGGCACCAGTTTGAGATTGTCAATGCCCTAAATGATTGGACTGGCGAATAGTGGGCATACTACTTCATGACTGTACTGAGGGGCCCTGCACTGAGCATACTGCAGTTACTGCCAGAACGACATCGACTGGAGTACTCCCCACTAAAGTATGCATTGGAGATGCATTTCAGTGACTGATACATGAAACACACCCAACATAGTTACTATGAAGCCACACCCAGCGACCAGGGGAAACACTGCAGGAGCTGTGGCAGGAGATACCGCTGCTGTACCACCTGTCTCAGGAGGGGTACCCCGCGAGGAGGCACACTTTGCCATCGCAGTCAACTTCTTTGTGGATGCTATTACAGATGTGGATGTATACTGAGTGGCATGTCTGGCATTGCCACATAGCATGCAGGATGGTTTGGCCTGAGCATTAGAGGTAGAATCTGTTAAGGAGGTGATGTCCTGGCCTGCAGCGCAGGCAGCTACTCTGTGCTACAAGAATAATGGATATCACATTTTAGATGTCTTGAAGAGGTTGGAGGTCACAATTACAAGACACTGCTTTCAAAGGCTTCTTTAGTCCAGCTAAGGGTTCAGAAGTATTGGAAGTGTGGCAGAACAGAACATTTCAGAACCCAGTACTCCAGAAGAACTGTATGATTTGACAGCCGGAAGTGAATATGACTGAGACCTTGCTGAGGACGCTGGGGTCGGTGGTGGGGGAACTTCTGAATTGCGTAGAGGCATTGATACCTGTCCCTCTTCGACGAAGATGCCAAGAGCGTTGGGAGCGTGAAAAGGAGGGACTTCTATAATTCCCGTGTCCTAGAATGCTATCTGATACCAATCATGAAAAAATGAGCCAAATAAATTATTCACCAATAATTAGATCTGGCATAAATTATAATGATACTTTGAGGCGCAGCTCCACCAAAATTATTGGCAACACCGTACATCTGGATAGAACGAAATATCGCTGCATAGTGGTAAGAAGAATGAAGATACTGGAACCAGACCGCCAAAGAATTTGCTATATATTAAAATTGAAATAATATTTCCAACTATTTAGAAGTTACATACTGAGCAAAGGTATTTTGGTTGTTTCTAGTTTATATTTTTTAAGCCTGAATAAATTTCCATTGTATTTTTTGTGTTGGCAACATGACTGCGACCTAAGAAACTAGTGGATCGGAAGGGCCTATCTAGTGTCACCCTCCTGCGCTCACTGGCGCTACCCGCCACTTCACCAACGGAACAGCCTCAGCAGGGCAGCTACGACATGCGACCTTGCATGACAGGCCCATCAATTACAGCATGCTGCATCTGATGATGTAGTTCACCAATGGATGGCGACACTGTGTAAAAACAGTCACCCCAGAGGAGGGCATTTGATGTGAGCTCAACCTCAAGTCCTCTCGCGACCGTTCATTGCGCCATACAACACCAACAGTCCCGGCCAACCACAGTGCCACAACCACCATTAGCGGCTCACCTGGTCACGGAGCCACACCTCGCAGCCCCATGGTCCGGATGACAGTCGTTAGGCATGCTTGCTCCAGCATCACACTACTCTGTCAGGAAGTAGCACGCGAGAAGGCATCAACAGGCAGAGTAGCACCCCTGATCAGGATCCGTCCAACTTTTCTTCATAAATCAGTATAATGCAGTGCATATATAAGTTTTCTATTAGGGACCATGTATCCTTTCAGTATTTAAGGGAACTTTTCCACAAAGTCATGCTGTAATTAAAGGGTCAGAACATTCTGTTTCCGTATTTTATAAAGTCTATAACTTCTAGAACATTCTGAAACAATCTTTGCGAAAGTTACCCAGGCATCCTCATATCTCTGGTGAGAGTGTGACGACCCCGGAGTAGCAAGTCTGAAGCAGGCGCTCACGAGTGTCAGCCGCGCTCGCCTGCCCTTTCCAAACCCAACAACGAATTGACTTTTCATCATTCAGCAATAGTTTTATTTAGCAATGGAACATCATCTAAAGTAACTTCACTGGCCTGAAAGGTGAACAACTCTGATCTCTTGTAGGTTCCATGTGCCACAAGAGCTTAACATCATTTAGTAATTATATTGAGACGTAAACTTCTTCATGCAGCATTTGATATTGACAGGCTAAAATGTCTACTCTCCTTCATAAGAATACAGGCACGCTCTTCTTATAAACATGCCTGAATAAGAGGAATAAATAGTGTGCAACCTCACCAAGTCCTTTATTTCAAGTCATGCCCCGTAACGGCACATAGGGTCTATCCAGATTTTTTAGTGTTTTATTCTACTAAGTGTGCAATTAGCATGTGGAGAGGCTAACAGCTCCCTATTTAGCTCACATAAGTACTGTGCTACAACGGAGTAATCGTAACATTCTTGTGCGGGCCACAAAACACCCGCGGTTCCTCAGCAACTCAAACTTCACAAGACGGGGAGGACAAGGGAATATGGCCACGATGGGTGGTTGGGCATCACAACCCACTATCATTGAGCAAGTGGTTAAGAATTACTACAGAACATCTCTGGACCGGTGAGTGCTTTCCTGCCGGAACGACACACGAGGCTTTGTACACTGTTACATCGCCCTCCAATCCTCTTGCCCTTGTAAGCACTCGCATAACATGGTTAGCCAATGTGTGATTTCCAACTCGTCAAGACTTTGTCACTATCACATGCAACTGGGACTCACCCCAATTTGGCTTGTTCAGCCGTGAGACTTGCGTTACCATACACTTGCCGGAGGTAGACATGTGCGAGCAGGTGAATGCTCTCGCCCTTAATGGAACAGGTATGTGAGTGAGTTTCCGTAACAGCCCCTTTGTGCTCAAGTATACACCACTACCCAACTGGACTGAAGGCTATTTTCACAGGAAAATAAAGAAATATGTGTATAGGCTGTTCGTGGTAACATGAGCACTTTTGAAAGCCCTGCTTAAGATTCACTTGCATACACATTGTGCATTCTTCCACCATATTTAAAGTTAGTACTTCCGTGGGCCTGATCACTTTATTCACGTGTTGGTCAAGTGAAACTGCGAAATTATTAGAAAAGTGAATATTTTACCAATTTTCTAAATCTTATATTTACTTGCAATAGAAAACCAGAAAGAAAAAGAAATAATTTCCACATTCAGAAAGGTTTACCAAACAACGTTGGGGCGTGGAACTACTTTCGCTCCATCGTTATCATTTTAATTGGGCGTATGCCAGTGAATGTGGCCGTTAAAAGTATATGCAGGTAGGGGCAGTGACATTTAACACAGGTTTTAATGCAAAAGTGCTTGAATAACTGTTAACAGCCTATATGTGTGTGAACACATCTGGATGGTACGAGTGACCATACAACCATACCTACACATACACATTTACCACTATTTTTTGCATTACAGTCAGTGCCGGACTTCCACCTAGGCGAACAAGGCAGCTGCCTATGGCACTAGCCTTGGGGGGCCCTGGCCAGGGGACAAACTGTTTTTTTAAATTTTATTTATCAAGAAAATCAAATAGGAAAGTACAAATATACAACAATTAATAGAGGACACAGGGCAAGACAGCGCTATTTATTATTACAGTAGCCAAATCAAATATAAAATAAAATAGGTAATTTTGTTAAATTACCAAAAAGGGGGTCCAGACTCTGTAATTGCCTAGGGGCCCTGGGTCTCTAAGTCCGGCCCTGATTACAGTAGGTGTAATAAAATATAATGACTAATATTAGTTGCAGTTACAGCATTGAGGTCCAGCCACTTTTATGAGCAACATACTATACTGGAAATAGTTAATCTGAGCCTCGTTCATATAAGAATGCATCTCCAACAATGTGGACATAAAGGCACTTAAACAAGACTGTGCGAGCTGAGGAACTGCGGGCACATTGGCCTGACGCTGGTGCACGACAGACAAACTGAAGCAAAGTGCTGAAGTTCCCACACACAGCCAGTCCAGGCCCACTGTGTACACAGTGCGTTTGCTTCCCAGGAATAAGTTTTATTTCCTTATTTTAGCATGCACATGCATTTTCACAGTACATTTAAATTGGTGTTGAAAGGTTTTTGACATTTGAGTGTAATAACTATCATTCCCTTAGTCAAAAATAACGGTCAAGGGCTATATCAAATTAACTTCATTGTGGAGCTGTGGAAGAACTCCCAAAATATTACGAACAAGGCCAAGTATAGATAAGTTTACACAATGAAATGTATGGAAATTGGAAACACTCACCACAAATTCTGCACATTCTTCTGTGACGTGAATCCCTTTAGACAAGCAGTGCCTGATGATTTCCTGCGTTATGATATCAGTATTTTCCGTTTCTGTGGTCTTGTACATTTTTAAGGTTTTCTTCTTAAACCTAGTGAAATGGCCACATAAAGACCTTACTTATATAAATGAACTTATTAAAGGTATAAAATTTGACATGTACAAAAGAGAAAGAAAATCAGGAACAAAGGACCAGACGTTCAAAAGGCATACACCAAAGATGTTTATTATTATTATTGTAATGTGAGTGATTGCATTTTATTGATGATCAGGACAAATTATAAAGATTATAAGCAGATAAACTCTTCTATTGCAACTCTTTAAGAAGAAAAAAGCCTTACTACTACAATGACCACATCCATCAATGTTCTCTAAAAACCTATAAATATGTTAGTCTATAACTCAAACCAACACCCACTTCTGAGGAAGTATTTCAACCAAATCTGCAACTGGTAGTCAGTCATCTATCGTATCAAACTAGTCAACAACTTGACTGGTTAATACCTATGGTGTTTAGGTTTCTACACAACACAGATAGCCCCTGTCTGGCTCCTGATGGTGATGAATTAAGTTTTGCAGCGTTTATGAATTAACATGTTTTAAAACCCATTATGACATTTGCACTTTACATACGCCAAATTTAACTTCTTTCAGCATCTTATACAGCGTTGTGATCTCTTTATACTTGCAAAAAGTATGTGTGAAAATTAAAATAAGGATAGAAATATATGTAATCAAAATTAACAAGGGGGGAAATAAGCATACTTACATTTAATGATTCACGAATATTTTCTAACCTAAAATAATATCGAGATAATAGATTGCTCATCAGAAATAACCATGCAGTGTGAAAAAACTAAAATATTTTTAGTTATAGTGTTTCATTGTCATAAACCTTCAGATATTTGACTAGAACATTGTTTACATTACGATGTTTGTGTTGTCCACGCTCGCTAGTCGCTACCATAGAAACGCCAGATCTTAGTCGCCCATCGATAGTTCCTGGTATATCGATATACCATGTAGTCGATATGACGATCGTTGGCTATATCGCACTCTACTGAACAAGGCAAGCAGGCAGCCAGCGCCACTTCGTCAGTCGAATGTCGAGGAGCGTGAAAGATGGCGAGTGGTGTTAGGTTGTTAGTGCGGTGCTGTGTTGTTCTCTTTGTTGTATTGCGTGTTATCAGTGCAGAAATTCTGTCATCTCACACACAAGGTCGGTAACACATACGTTTTTAATCATCCATAACATTAGCTAGACAAGCTGTGATTTACACAGTATTGCTGGCAGGGACAAAAATGTGTTTATGTATTAAGCCCTTCTGTGACATCTGATTAAATTCTGTTCAGTCGTTTTTCTGCGACAGTATTGATGGTAATAAATTGTAATTCGCCACAGTGTGTTCATACACAGATGTGCACGTTTGTTTCATTCATTTTAGAGACTAGCTCAGTCGTAAACGTAGATGAGAATTTATAAATATGTTAGTACTTTTAAAATATTTAAACTTTGTATGCCTAGTACAACACAGCTTTCTTTGGAATGTAACGTCTGGTTTACGCACATAATTATAGACTACAAAATTCCACTACTATTTAATTCCATTATTAATTTTTGTGTTATAGTAATTAATACATGCAGATATTTGAAACAAACCATTGTGATTAATATTAACTGTAATACGGGAGAAAATTAACGGTAGTTTCATTAACGCCTTTGATACTGTGCATGAATATTGTTGATTTGAACCAAGGTCGGAATCGAACGTATGGTAGCATTTACGTGATTATGGCATCAAGTAGAAATTTTATTACAATAACAGTAGATTTACTGCTGTCATGGGTATTTTTTCATTCAACCTGGAAACGAAGTTACACTAGTGGCATAGAACACTGATAGTTATTGTATTTCGTATCACGTTCATGTATTATTTTTAATAAGTGTTTGGCACGTTTCCTAGTTAAGTGATGGCGTGCTAGTTATGACGTCACGGTTGACAGTTAAGTACAAAATATAACGGTGGTCGTAGAGAGTTGTAAGGAGGCATTGTTGTGTGTTCTCGAGGGACCTTGACCAGTAATTTCGGACACAGCACGACTCTTGACGCGGGATGAAGACGCTGACGAATGCCGTCAAGGTCTGTTCGGCGCTGGCCGACGCCAGATCATAGTGGCTAAACACTTTCACTTCGCAGCGAGCGCCCGTCCTTGTCCTGTCCTCCAGGCGGCCGTGTGGGAAGACGTTATCCACTGCACATGTGGGCTTGTCGCCGCAGTGGCTGGCCGGTTCGGTAATGTCGCGGGGACACGTGGGTTGGCGTGGGGCGTCGCCCCTTGTTTACCTCTTGCGGCCCGTTTGTCTTTTCGCCCAGCGTCGCGACTTGGTGATTTTTATTTTTTTTCGTCTGGCGGTGCGTTATCCGAACAGTATTTCGCTTTGAGTTATGATGCAAACAATTTTGGTGTTTTAATACCATTAATTGGTTTCTGTCCCGTCAAAATAGTCGGTGCCTCGTAGATGTAGAAAGGAAACCTGACAGGTGTGGTGTCGTGCCCTTCAGGTGAGGAGTGTTGTTAATTGTGTCACGGTTGCACATGCATTCTTCCGCCACGGGTGAATTTACGCTGATATGGGCCTGATGACTATAATAGTCTGCGTGAGTGGATCAGGTGTCGCTGTAAAGTAGTTACAATCCATGTTCTATGCACTATTACCCACAACGCCACTGAAGTGTGTAGTTGGTCGTGAACCAGCTCTCACAACTTGCATTTACTCAATTGTGGAACGTGTTCTTATTGACTGCCGCATATCCTTCGCTCACTTTCTTTATCCAAGCCGCGTCCAATATTAGTACCACGTGTCCTTGTCCACTTTCCCTTATCACCCTTCGTTTGTCATGACCCATTGATCCCTTCCTGAAAAAGTTTTCGTTTATGAATTCGGACATGCTTGTTCGTTTCCATCTCGATATTTGTTTACGTGTGTTTGATTCGTCTTTGCGATAGTAGCAAGTGTTGTCCGCGACCGTGCAGAGCGGTAAACGCGGAGGAACGAAATGCTTGAAACAGTAGCGCATCGAAACTCAACCAAGGATTCGAGGAAGTGCAGGTGTCATGTCCCCTTGGCTGAAGTGGACATTTCTAAAGTGCGTTCGTGCCCTTGCCGAGAATTTGGACTGCGGCAAAGTGACGTCACGACCTGCGTGCACTTTTATAGGGCACGAAGTCTGGTAAGGGCCCTTAGCTGACGAATTTGGACACAGTCCCGGGTTCCCATCTCCCGCCGACCCTTTTGTGAAGTGTACGATATTGAATTCTACCGAAGTAGACCTATGTAAAAAAAATAAAGTAAAACTATTTTTAATCAAATTGCCGTGGCTTGTTTGCAAACAAGTGGCCAGAAGATAATGTCAGGAAGCAATGGTAGGTATAGACATTTGAATAACGAAGCCCGCTTTGTAAATCACGTGAAAGATCTCTCTCGTGCTGACGGGTTTGAATTCGCGGTGTGTATACGAACTGTGACAACGCGCTGTAATGATTGTGATTCTCTTCTTGGAGAGAACAGAGCCAAACCCCGTGTGCCACGATAGTGCTCCGTACAAGCTCCGGCAGAAGCTTCTACGAGACCTGCTATCCGAGCCTACATGCAAGAAGGTATGCAGGTTTCTATGAACTAACGTGTAACACGGCACTTGCTGCCCCACAAGTAAACGCGAGTGCGCTTCTTATGATCACTTCTTCAGCTACGGTTGCAGGGTAGTTTTCACACACTACTTCAGTCTCCGGTATTACACAGCCAGATTGTTTTATCGCGATAATTGAACATTTTTGTGTCAAATAAACTCTAATGTTTACCATAATTGTCATATTTTGCTGTTTTTTGTCAATGAATAATTATGCTATTTTTTTAAATTACTATTTACTCTTATCTTGGTATTATCGCTATTTCTCGAAACAAATTACAACTATCGTCAAGAACACACTCCGCCTCTCACTTCCTAATTGGATAAAATTTCGAGCTTGTGGGAAACCTTTTACTGGAAATTGCACAGTACCAATTATGAGAACTTCCATGAAAATGGTCAGCAGTAGGCTAAATCTTCCATATCCATATCAGAGGCCATGCAAGCTTGCATGGGATCTTCCGCCGTGGGACAGGAGCTTAACGTGGAAAGCAGTTTATGTAGGCGAATTATTGTACAAGTTGCCGTGAGCCGAGGTTGGAGAGGCCGCCCGGCGTGGGCGGTGGGACATCCGGAAGGAGAACCGCGTGTATTAATAGTTGATGCGAGTGCAGTTCGTTGTGTGTGTTGATAATGTACGTTTCGTAGCATACGTTCTACCAAGCGTAAAACCATGTCTCGGCGTGAGTGGAATAGTGCGGCAGCTGGTGGGACGCGTGCTGTTGACCTCGCGGGGTCGCGAAGCCGCGGTAGGTCACCGGGATTGCGGCTGCGCGCCGCGTACACTGAGATGACGCAACCCGATATTCTTTTTCTGCACATGCCAACAGTGACGAACGTGATTGTGTACATCTGAATTTTCAACAGAGCCACCCTTTTACGTCAATAAATTACTTTGTCCAATTTTGATGAAACCTAGCGGCATTAAGACTAGGTTAGAGTAAGTGTACGAACACCTCGAGGCACTTACTTACGTTTACAGAGTTATAATTTTAAATCCTGCCCATGTTATTTTTTGAGAGTTCTGTGCAGAAAAACAGTCCAATGATGGGAAATGGTTAGTGGCTCACTTGCGCACTATGCCTCTACGGTTCGCCGCTCTGCGACATGTGGGAGCGACGGATTCAGCTAGAGAAAGGCTATGCTGAAGGGAAGTGGACTCTTAATTCTCTAGTACAGTTCTGTCCGTAATTCAGCATGTCGACTGGGATCAAACTTCCGTAACTTTATTTATTTCTGCTGTTCCATATAACTTAACTCGCCTTACATGGTAAAACAAACACGATGGCGTCACGTGTTGTAGCAAATACAAATAAAATTATTTCTTTGTAGTTACAGTGAAAATAGTTTTAAAAAAAAATCTTAACTCTTAAATATACTCCCGATTGGGAATCGTGCCGGACGATGCCGTTGGTCGGCGGGTTTTCTCGGGATCTCCCGTTTCCCCCGCCCTTTCATTCCGGCGCTGCTCCATTCTCACCTCATTTCACCATCATCGACTCTCAAGACCTCGTTAAGAGTGGCATATGGAGACCACCAAGCTCAGTGTTGAGCTCGCAGGCCTGGAAATACGGCGCGCCCGGGCGGGGGCGTGGTCAACGTGATGCCAGAGTTAGGCGCGTGGAGGGGACAGACTCGCCCTACCCTCTCAAGCCGTGCGTCATTCACTCCCCGTGAAGGGCCGGGGTAACATCGCCGCGGACAACTCCAGACTACCTGCTTGCGGCCGCACTACCGTTCAACGTAGTAATCGGTTTATGATTATAGTCTGTTTGCGGTTTCTTCACGTTTTTAAATTAAACCTTTGAAAAATCACCCCACGTGATTGGTTGTTTCCGTAATGTGTTATGTATAACAAACTTTTTTAAAACTTTTGTTAACATAAAAATACCTTATTCTTTCTTCAATCGAACTTTTAATTATATTTTGCGTATTAACTATATTATTTCATTTATAATAAATATGCATAAATACAGGAAGAATGTGTGTTGGTAATGCCTAGTAAGAAGTCGTTGTTAGGCAAATTATTATTAAACTGTGTGCACACGAACGCGGTGCGCTGTCCCTTTGGTGTCATTTTCTATGCTGGGTTAAGCTGTGTTCTTATGAGGCGGAGGAATATCCTGAAAGTAGATCTTTAACAAAGCTCCGGGAAAGTTTGAAGTAACTCTGAGTGGACTGTATTTCGTGAACGAAAAACGAGTGAATGAGAACGTTAACGACATTAATAGTAGTTGTTCAAATGAATTTGCTTGTCTTGCATCCAGCCAATCACACACGGTTGTATGTTAATACGGCTTTAACAAATGATTGTTGTTTTACTGTATTAAAACCGACTTAATACTCTTATGGCACCAGCTCGCACCGAAATCCGGCATTACTGGTCTGCAGTTCAAGCTAATCGTTACCTGCTGCGGATCATCGATATCAGCCGTTAATTACAACATGCAATATTCCAAGTGAGTTAAAATCCGCCTCTCATCCACGGCACACGTGTCTCATTATTACTTTTTAGATAGTTCATAGGCTTCTGCAGTTGGGGCGATGTAATCTACTCATTTCTGGATGTTATGAACATAAGCAGTGAAGGAAAAACTGTCTTAGTACTGTGTATATTTTAATGCAGTTGTGCTTACTATGAACAAATCGTTACTTTGAGGGACTTAACGAAAATCAGGACAAGTTACCTCAACGTCGTTATCCTATATTAATCTGTGTATATGGCCTAGTTCACGGTTTACCAGTCAATAGAACTTCCATTTTAAAGCAGGATGATTACACATCGTTTTGTAGCAAGTGGGGGTTTTTTTAGAAGAAAATAAAATTATTACAAACCTGAACATCTTCCTGGTTCAAAGATTTCTGGGCTAGACTTCATAGTAGGGTGTACGTGTTTTCAAGCCACTGTCGTTACCTCATTGGTTGGTTGTCAATGACATTTTTATTGGTTGTCTGTGATTGGTCACTACCTTTGTTTCGGGTCTGCTATACGCACACGAGCCTTCTACGGCGTGTTGAATAAATAACTGGCCGAATCGCGACAGCAACGCAGATAAATAATAAGTCCAGCGTGTCCCCAAATGAATCTGTGAAATTTTCAGGTCATTAGAAATTATTAATGAAAATGGAAGCCTTATTTATGAACTGCTTGAATCCTGCTGCAGAGTTTTCCATTTAATAATAGAAGCCATTTACTAGCTTGAATTATTGCGTGCTGGCTTTAGATTTGTTGGTAGTATCGTTGACTACGTAGAAAAAACTATGCTGGTTTGATGATAAGTAGTGAGATTCTGATGTACTGTACGCATCCCAGCCGTAGCTGTCTTGGTGCTTCACTAGCTTCTGCCTCGTTGAGTAAAAAATTGTTTAACACAAATGTATGCAGCAGAGTGTTTCCACCGAAGTAGGTATATTTTAAAACCTAAAATTATGAGTGATTTTACAAAAAAAAAAAAAAACTGAAAAATACAATCAGGAGAAGCCAAATTGCCATTTCTCTACTCTGCTACGCAATAGTCGTATTTCACGAGTTATTATTTTAAAATCACACAGATACATTTGGAGCGTGTGTATGTGCAAAAATGAAATCAAACACAACGCATGTGTGCCTAATTCTGCAAGCAGTCCGAAAAAAAAATTACTTGTATTATGTAAAACAAATTTAGTAGGGTCTAATAACGTTTGTCTGCTCACAGATTTAACTTTGTAACATAAGCACATGTATCGGAAAGAAGTTTTCCAAATGGTTGGCTGAAATTGCCCGTCCCAGCGAGTCGTACTCTGACGCCGTGCTTACCAGGCAGAGTCCTAGACGCTATACTAACGGGCTCACGAGCCGTACACACATGAACATAGCTTTCTTTGTCGGGCAGTTTCCGAATTTCATATACATACTGTGATAAATATATTCATTTTTAATTTCGTGTTCTGTTGTCCCAGTTTTGCAAGTAACAAGAAAACACTTCTAGTCATTGGATTATTTATCTCTGAAAGAAATTTCTTTTTCGCGGTTATAAATGAGAAAAAAACTGTTTTTGGATGTGCATTAAAATGCCAAGGCTTAAATTAGGAAAATCTACCAAGCGTGTTACATCGAAATTGGTCCTATAACTGTAGGCTATATTAATTTTATACTTTTTTTTTTGTTAGTTGAAATAAAACGATTAAAACTTTTAACGTTGCAAACAACACGTATTTAGACCTATACTGAAAATGTACAGCAAACCAAAACTATAATTAGCTTTTATCTTTCATTGAAAGTAATTTTGCATTTATATTGCAACATAATTGTTTCCTTATTTAACATATTCCTCTTCAACCTCGGACGTGCAGAAAATCAACAGTAGAATAAAGATTTGACTAACGACGATTGAAAAATAAAATGATAATTTGTTCGATATGGATAAATAATTTATGTAAGAACATGATTTTTTTTAATGTAACCTAACGATAATTCGCATTGATGCATTGTGACAAGACTTAGCGATTGTAAATTTTTCAGTGTATAAGTTCGTCACTAGTGTTAGTACATTTTTTATATTTACTTACACAATACGCAAATTAAAACAAGAAGTTACTGATATAAAATGAGGCTACTTTCCTCGACATGGGTGCAATTAATTTTTAATTTATTTCTCAGAAGCTGAGTTGGTAGGAATGACTTGACTTCTCTTTGAAAGCAGTAACTTACGAAATGAAACCAGAAACTTATGCAACAGTAGTGAGACAATTACAAGTACACACATTCCTTACCCGGGACTTAAACCCAGAAAACCTCTTACTATTATCTAGCGTGCAATCCACTGCATTACGGAGGTCGGATTCGGAGCATTAACTTTTGATTTAATCAGTCTAATGTTTCGAATGATATGGTTTACTAACCTAAAATATTAACAGGGCCTTAATTTTGAAAATAAGTGACTGAGCAACATAAAACGTGTAAATCTACATGGCGTACCGTAGCACAATTTGTGTGAAGAATTTGGTGGAAATAGGTTGTTTGGTCCGTGGGATATGACATAGAAAATTTTATTTTCGTATTTGATACTATTGTACAAAATTGCCAGAAAAAGAGGCTCTATATACGATGCTTTTAATGTATACTGTCTACATACAAATTTTGGTTGAATTGTGTCAAATTGTTTAATATACATGTCAAAATTACCTAAACGATTTATGAAGCTGCCATTTTGAACATCGTTGTCCGACCCATATAAACCATGAAAGTTTCCGTGGCCTTTTGTAGCATTTATGGTGTGCACAGTTTGGGTCAAATTATTTTTTATGTTCCAGTGTAAGAGTTGGTGGGAATCAGTTGATTGGTACTCGAGGTATGGTATAAAATCTACACAATTTTCATGTGGCGATCTTCATGAATGGAGGACAAAAAGTAATGAAGTAGCAATTTCGGTGATTGCATACTGACAATATACAAAGTTAAGTAAAATAGATTACGTAGTTTCGTAGATATCGCCCATAAAATAAATGATTTTATAGCCGCCTTTCTGAAAATGTATTCTATTAAAAAAAATATATATTATTATGGCCTCAACACCTTTGCCAAATGTTGTAAGAATGCGTTGATTGTTTCCCGAGATACGAGATAAAATCATTTTTTATTGGTGGGGCTATCTTACAAAATGGCAGACAAATGAGTGTCTGCATAGACAAATCTGATGGTTGTAGTAGGTACTGTCATCATATAAAGTGAAGTTGAAATTCGTTTGGTTAGTAAAATATACTGTGCTAAAATATTTATATAGCCACCATTTTGAAAATAAGTGCCTGGTCTACATAAAACATACCAGTTTACACCGCCTGCTACAGTACTATTTGTCTGCCAAATTTGGAAGGAATCCGTCAATTGTTTACCTAAATATGACAGAAACTTTATTTATTCTCATAGCACTATCTTACAAAATGGCGGACAAAAGATTATCTATGTACATACAGTTTATAGTTGTAATATCTACTGCCAGCATACAAAGTTTAGTTGAAATTGATTACAAAGTTTCTACGATATAGCATTCTGAGCTAAAAAAAACTATTTGGTCGCCATTTTGAAAATAAGTGTCTGACATGCTTAAAACATATTACTTATCATCTGCATCAGTATTACTTGTTTGCCCAATTTGATAGGAATCGGTTAATTATTCATCGAGTTATGACATAATAACTTTATTTATTCGTATGGCGCTATCTTCTAAAACGGCCGACAAAAGTGGTTGTTTATGATGCTTGTAATATATACTTTCAGTATACAAAATTTGGTCGTAATTGGTTAAATGTTATGGCAGATATACTAAATAAACTGTAAACATTTGTATAGTCGACATTTTGAATATAAGTAACTAATCAAGTTCAATTACTTGCGTTTATATGGTCTGCCATAGTATTACTTACATGCCAAATAGGGTGAGAATTGGTTGAATAGTTTAAGAGATATAATGTAAAATATTTATTTTAAAAATTGTTACTATTTTATAAAATGGCGCACAAACAATTATACCTATTTCAAAATTTAATGCTTACACAGTGGTCTGCTAGCATACGAAATTTGGTTTAAATCGGTAGAATGGTCCCCACAAATATTTATGGCCGCCATTTTGAAAGTAAGTGTCCGACGTAGTCGAAAACTATAACAGTCAGGTGGCCTTCCTAAGTATTATATGTGTACCAAGTTTGGTGAAATTATGTTTAAGTGTTCAAAAATCGAAAGGAGGGACAGACACAGAGGCACACACGTACACACGCATACGTGAAAGTGATCTCGTGAGCCTTTCTTTCCTTCGGAAAGTAGGCTAAAAATGTATTTTTATTGATTTGCTTAATCGGCATTGTGCACAATCAAATTAAATGCAGATGTTTGTATAAATTACATTAAAGTATTTCTTTGAAGATTTGAACAGACATGTTTGTGCATACGTTAAAAATGTTTCCATTAAATTTTTTCGTGGTCGTTAATTGTAAATCACTTTTGTCAACGTAACTTTACTCGAATTGTAAGTGTAAAATTACTCATGCCGCAATGTAAGTAACTCAATTTAACACTTTTTTTAGTATACGTTTACTCAAGTACGGTCATTGAAAAATTGCACTTGTGTATTTTCATAGTAAATTTGCACCTTGAACATTTGTTGTTCAAGTGGCACGATGATTTTAATACAGTAGGCACAAACAGGTTATTTAATTCATGATTGTGTATTAAAGCGAATATTAAAACGCGTACATCATTGTTAATAAATCTATATGTTGGTGTACCTACATTTGAATCCCTAGTAACATTATCGTATTAATTCAACTTTGCAGTTGTCTTTGAAAATTACTCCTACCAAATAGAAAATTTACACATAAATGTTATGTAAATACACACAGTTATTATGTGTAGTTCATTTCACCTCGGATTGTGTGGTATTTGGAACTTGTTTTCCTGGAGATTTGATATTGGTTTAACTTTCAAACTCACTTAAATCTTGATAACCTGCCATTGTAGCAACAGTAACCGATCTAGCTGCCGACCGCATCGCGTTACTCTGATTGGTTCCATACCTCTGTTATTTGCATACGCACGCCTATACCAGTTTTTTTTGGCTCTTCGGTGTATAACATGAGCAGCAAGAGACAATCAGCAGCCGAGAAACACATTGGCTGTAACAAAAGAACGAAAAGTTATACAAGCATATATTAAAAAAAAAAAGATGTAAAATCTGCCTGGAACTGAAAAGTAAGTAACAAAATAGACAAAACCTCCCTTACTGTAGCCATATGATTCACAGGGTAGCACTCACTATCCCACGTATTTCCATATATAGGAATGGTATTCGAGCAAACGTTTCGCATCCGCATCTCCATATAGCTATCGGAAAAAAAAACAAAAAAATTAATAAAATAAATAGAAATTAGGCGCACTTGAAAGGTAAGTGTGACAAAATTTCGTATACTTGCATACACTTTGTAGTTCTTTTATTGCTGTTGGCCTGTAAATCGTTTTAGCTCTTATATTGTAATTAAGAAGAATATGTAGGTACTTGACAAGTTAGCCGGCTAAGCCAGTTCCATGTTTAATTTGAGAGTTTAGAGATTTTGGGCGGCACCAATAATAGCCTTGCATGAGAGCGGGGAGGATGAAATTGAGAAGGATGTGGAGCAACGCTGGAATGCAACGCCGAGCAAAACGAGACTCTCCCCACCCAACAGAAACATCTTCGAACACTAATTTCACGTGCCAACATCAGAGCGTAACACCGTCGGGAGTTGAACCGAGATCGCCTGAGTGAGAGATGAGAGCCCTAGCCACTGTGCCAACCACGGACCCACGTTCGACTTGGAGAGCACGAACTTCTACTTGTGTGTCTAATATTCTTAATTATTTCATAATTCAAACTACAATTCAATGAATTCATCGCAACCAGTGGAAAACATTCCTATGTTCAGTAGTTTGATAAATTGCCGCTCGAAAATGTGTGCCTAAATATTCGTTGTTAGAAGAAGGCAAGGAGTGCAGCAGAGCGAGGAACGTCAACAACCCAGTACTGTGAGCGATCTCTCGGGATGTCTCAGCCCTCCAGCCCAAGGCTACCTCCTCGTGCCCGCCTAATGGCCACGCCTGTTCTTGAGAGCAGACAATGCCTCCCCTACTGCGGCAGGTCACTGGCAGCCATCCCTTCCCCTCCCTTTCCCTCTCTCTCGAGGTGTGAGGAGGAAAATCACGTAGCGAGTAGACGGGCCTCAAAATCAGCCAAAAACTGTTTTAGTTAAATTTCATTAAATTCAATGATGTGACAATACCTTTTTTTGGCACGATTTCACCCAGAAAACTATAGCTGATTCCACTATTATTTTCGTTTCGTTACCTGGCACTTATTATCAGTTGCTCAATTCTCACTGCTGTCACTTATTTGTCTCAATGCTCACTCTTTCAAGTTTAGAGTATGAGTTATGTCATAATGTAGTTGGGCTGAATGCAACCACGTACATTGCCCGTAGTCGCCGTGACGGCCACGACAGACTTGGAAAGCACGGCGCGGTCGATTTGATTGGCCTGCAGGTCGGCGAACGCTCGCGCAATTATGGCGGTAATTCTTTGGAAGGGCCACCGCGATTTATTGAACAGCGTAATAGAGGAGGAATTACCATTTCCACTCGCCGAGCCGAAATTACGAGGCGCGCGGAGTTCACCAGTGAACCGAACCGCGCCCGGATCACTGCTTGCAAGCACGAGCTGCCAGCATTACTTAGAATACATCGCTTCCTTTCCATAATTACGTAATTCGCGCTAGTTAGCTAGGCAACGACTTGATATGGTGGTGGCGAGCTCATCGAGGTAATGGGTAGAAGGGNGGGGGGGGGGGTGTACGGTGCAGTCTCTTCGTCCTATCCGAAATGACCGAGGTATAAAAATGTTTTATTTTCAGGCTATGATTAAAGGGGTAAGTATTTATAGAGTATTCAAAACTTCTGACTTAATTTGTTGCCAACTCAACTGGGAGCCTGTGAGTTAGTGTATACAGGATGATTCTAAAATCATGGGACAAACATTGAGGGGTGGTAGAGCTCACTAAAACAAACAATTATTGTATAGGAATATATGGGCGGGAGTGACGCGTTGAGGCACAAACACAAAAATAACACATGAAATGCAACACATTGTTTATTTACAACGTCGCCGCTAAATGCCTTTTTACAGCAATGTTTATAATAATTGCTCAAAATTGCTACCACCGACAGTAATGCAAGCTTGGTAGCGTCGGTGGAGTGATTGGCGAACAGATTCAAATACGCCTGGTATTTCACGCATGCCACCATTGTCAGCCAATCACGCCATATGTAGAGGTCGCCAAGCATGCGTGACTGTTGGTGGATGCATTTCCAGCAACTGTTTTAACTTTTTCTGAACGGAATCACTCGTTAAGTATGCTGCTAATGAACATTTTAAGTTTCCGTTAATGTGTTATGTTTTCGTGTTTGTGCCTCAACGCGTCACTCCCGCCCATATATTCCTTTACAATAATTGTTTGTTTTAGTGAGCTCTACCACCCCTCAATGTTTGTCCCATGATTTTAGAATCACCCTGTATGCAGTTAACGGGCAGTGGATGTTTTCAAAGATTGGTTTCAAAAGTGCTCACCTTACCACGAACAGTCTATAATACGCATGGATGCCTGTGTTAATATCAACCTTCTTTATTTTTTTTTTTTTGAGAGCAAAGAATTTTGACTAGCATGATAGTCTATCAAATAACCAACCCCCACCGTTTTCTATGAGCAGTTTCTGATACACATCCCTGGAGGAGTGTCTACATTTTGCAAACCAGTCTTATGAATAAGTCGACGTGCTTCATATTCATTTCAACTTTTAATGTGCACAAATAAAGCGTCGGAGTAGAACTGACACGCTTCTGTGTGTGTTACTACTTCATTTAAAAAAGGTGACTATAATGAACTTTCGTTGGTCCTAAGTTTATGTGACTTTAAATTCACATCCTCATAAAATATGCATAAACTGTACATCGGCTATTCTAACGCTCAGTGTATTTTTCTTTTATTACTATGCAAACAAAACGTCTGTAACAGCACCGATCGCAGATTTATTTAATTCTATATTTGCTTACTAATTTGCAGTTTAGCCATACGCCAGATATCGGCATGTACGTTAAGAGACCTGCCTACAGTTGAGTTGAGAAGTATTGATCGCTGCTTAACAGTGAGGTCTTGAGCGCCGGCGAGGCGGAATGCAAGGGCGAGGGAAACGGGAGTGTCCGGAGAAAACCCATGGACCAGCTGTAACATCCATCATGTTTCCCACACGCGAAAGTCCTTGAGTGTCGCCGCCGGGAGTCGAACCCGGTTTGCCTTGGTGGGAGGCGAGTGGTCCTACCACTGCCTCACTGCGGCCCCTGCCTGAAATTGAAACCACGTTAGTGATGTGCTTAGCATAACAACTACCGTAATTAAAACTTGTTCATGATTAGCATCGAGAAAAACATTGGGCACTGTCCAGGAATAACGAAGTATTATATCGTAGTTTTTGGCATCATGTTCCATTTACTGATATCACCATTTTATGTAGTTTTTTTTGTACATCATAGAAACACAAAACATAAAGTTAATTAACTCGGCGATTTAAAATTGTTGCAGTTCCATATTGTTTGTTGTAAACTGAATAAAAAAATGAGTGTGTGGTTGTGTAGCGGTCAGACCACTTGTATTCCACGGTGAAGCAGGTTCGATTCCTGACGAGGCTGATTCCGGATTTTCGCGTGTGGGGGAAACGTGGCAGACGTTTCCCCTGAAGTTTTCCAGTTTCCTTATTCCTTCGTGCTCTGACTAGGCGTGGGCGTTATTTCACGTCACTAGTTACAATAACTAGCTACGCGGAAAATAACCGAATCACTAGTTTCGAGTCAAATGACAAGTAGTGATTCTTATAAATGCGTTATTATACTGTCAACTGTGATTGTTTGTAGACGTGGGTCGTTACGTCATTTTCAAGAAACGTAACGAAACTAGTTACTTGGTCGCCGTCACCAGTTAGGTCGGGCTATACAGCAAGACAGGACTTATTATCAATAACCGCCGCACACAATTAAAGACAAATAAAGTTGCCCAGTTGACATATTTAAATGTCAACCTAAATCCAAATAGATTTAAGATATAAAAAATAAAAAGTGTAAATAACCGAACAAAACTATTGTACAGTGTAAAATTAAATGTAAATAAAAGTGCAAAAACACATGACAGAAAAAGTGTAAATGAACTGTAAATAGTGTAAATATATCAATCATTGTATATTCAATCAAATTAACTTCTAAATACGCCTGCATTAATGATTTTATTAAAATCATAGTTTTATAGTAGTAATCACTAATCAATCAGAATTAATATACAAAAGTAAGTTTAGTAAGTACATTTCCTGCAATCACGCAGTCAGTCCTAAGCCTGAATAAAGTATGATGGGAAGTTAATTTGTGTCANTGTAAATAGTGTAAATATATCAATCATTGTATATTCAATCAAATTAACTTCTAAATACGCCTGCATTAATGATTTTTATTAAAATCATAGTTTTATAGTAGTAATCACTAATCAATCAGAATTAATATACAAAAGTAAGTTTAGTAAGTACATTTCCTGCAATCACGCAGTCAGTCCTAAGCCTGAATAAAGTATGAAGGGAAGTTAATTTGTGTCAGTATTACGTTATTGATTTAACTGTATAGCTACAAACTTAAATAGTGATTTCATTTATTTTCGTTTCGTGAGTAACTATATAGATGATAGAGTTATTTATAGAGCAGAAAAAAAACTAGCTACAAAAATCACTTGTTTTAAAACTGGTGACGGCGACCAAGTAACTAGTTTCGTTACGTTTCTTGAAAATGACGTAACGACCCACGTCTAATCTCTACCGAGAAAGCGTTACCGCAAATTTCTTGGTTGCGCTGGTGAAGCGATACTCATGATGGCATAACATACCATCAACAAAATTGAACTAAAACATATTTTGTTTAAATTATCGTTATAATGCCAGAGACCCAACAAAATATATCATATATAAATAGTAAGGCGGCTCGGAATAAACAAATACACATAAAATCGTTGTGTAAATTTCATTCTGTTATTATATCCATACAAACGTTAATACGTACCTGAAAAGATAGATTCAATTGAAAAAAGGCACTCTAAATAACTTGTGCCACAATATCGTTTATTATTTATATTTGTAGTTATTTTTGTTGCGCGACATCTGTTGGCGAGAATACTAAATACTCATGCAACATTCCATCAAACAATAAGTAACTTACAAAGACTGCTGTTGCAACTATATACGATAAATATCGTTCAAAGTGTTTTACAATGTTAATAAAGTGTATTATTTTTATCTCATGGTCAATTAACTTACAGTAAATTACTTACTCAACTCTCGCTGGAGCTGCTTTGTTTCCATAGAGGAACTGAGGAGGGCGAGACGCAACTTCCATTGTAATATTTGATTAAAAACATTTCATTATCAATGTATAATGTTTATATATTTGAGCACATTTATTGTGATGACTTCCTTGTNTAGTAGTAATCACTAATCAATCAGAATTAATATACAAAAGTAAGTTAAGTAAGTACATTTCCTGCAATCACGCAGTTAGTCCTAAGCCTGAATAAAGTATGAAGGGAAGTTAATTTGTGTCAGTATTACGTTATTGATTTAACTGTATAGCTACAAACTTAAATAGTGATTTCATTTATTTTCGTTTCGTGAGTAACTATATAGATGATAGAGTTATTTATAGAGCAGAAAAAAAACTAGCTACAAAAATCACTTGTTTTAAAACTGGTGACGGCGACCAAGTAATTAGTTTCGTTACGTTTCTTGAAAATGACGTAACGACCCACGTCTAGCTCTGACTGCATTGCCCTCGCCGGTGCTGGAGATCCCACCCAACTTGTAAGCGACATCCATGTATCGCTTCCTGCCGCCTTTCTTTGTGCTTCTTCACAACAAGTTTCCGTTTCTTCTGTTGGAGGGAGTGAAGAGATTTAGGCTGCTCTTAACATCGAGGTCTTGAGAGCCGATGAGAGTAAGGCGAGCTGTGTATGGAGCAGCGCCGGAATGAAGGGGCGAGGGAAACGGGAGATCCCCGAGAGAACCCGCGGACCTGCGACATCGTCCGGCACGATTACCACATGCGGAAATCCGGGTGCGACCCCGCCGGGAATTGAACCCGGTTCGCCTAGATGGGAGGTGAGTATTCTAACCATTACACCACCACGGCCCCTCCCCTTTTGGAAACAGATATAAAAGCGGGAGGGCGGATCGAATAGAAGACAAGTGGATCATAATGTTGGAGTCACAATAGCATGACGAGCTTGACACAATGAGAAAGCACGACGAAATTTAATATTTTATTCAAGTGTTCTCTTAGCTCGACGTCTGTCCGAGAAGTGCTGTATTCGGCTATTGGAAAAACCTAAAACGGCAAGTCACACATATTAGCTAATATCCAATATTTACGACATAAAACTCACGATAAAGTAAATGATTCTTGGCTTTTGACAATATTTGAATACATGCGAAAAAGAAGTATTTTGAAGACAAACCGAAATATGATTTTGGCGCCAAGTTAGTATATTATTTGCTACAATGTAAGAATATACACATTTTGTTTTGTAATGATATCTGCATTCTTTCTTGTCACAAATTTTCCGTAGTAGTGTTTGTCGTGCCGTTGTAACTCCAGCATGACAAGAGCCTCCAACCATCTGACCGGCTGCAAGGATTCCTCTTGCCGTAGAAAAAAGTCATTTATATCCTGTTTGTCTTCAGTCTACTAAAATCAGTTACGCATGGTCGCTCGTAAATGGGNCGTTGTAAGTTCTCTTAGTTGGCTCTGCATGTAGTAAGTGTGATTAATAAAAATGAAATTTTTTTTGTTATTTTGCAGCTTTCTGATAACAAAACCACAAAATAGAATGAAACACGTTTGTTTCTAACAGTTGAAGTAGCAAATAGGCTTACTTAACATTTGGGCCAAAGTCACGCCCAAGGACCAAAGTCGTGCGGTTCAAAAAGGGCTTTAATGGTTTATCGGAGTTACTGTTATATGGGATGTCCCAATATAAACTGGTGCTGTTCGCAGTGTGAGTAGAACGTAGGAAACTATGGCAGGAAAGTAAATAAACGTACGAGCATGTGCTGCTTGCTGAAGAGTGCGTATGTATATGCACACACATGTATAATGTGTGTGAATAGTGATTGGGGGAAGTGGGTTATGTTGTAAGCCTTTATTTAAAAAAAAAAGAAGGCTAAAATTAGCCACCAAATAACAACCACGTGGTTTTTATGCACGAAGCAAAGCTCGTTAACGTCGGTAAAAACGTGGGAGGAGGTTTGTTTCTAATGGAAGTAGCGCCTCGGATTCACTCATCTCTGTGCATTGGAAAAAAAAGTCCCCCCCCCCTACAACTCCCGCACATCATACACACTCGCTACACTTATCAGCAGGCGGCTTGGCTTGCCATGAACCCGCACAGTTCATCTCGCGTCTTCTCTCTCTGTGTGTACGCCCACGGGGTGAGAATCCTGTTGTCATGCCCTCTCCATCTCTGTTTCTTTGCCGCCAGACGTCGCTGGAAGTGCGTCCTGGAGCCCTGTGTTGGACTTTGCATTCGTGCATGAATTACCTGCCGCGCAGACTGAAGTTCAGTTTTGTCGTGCTGAAACACCAAAGCGCATGAACGTGCGTGTTTCAAAAATCCGTAGATGGACTAGTCAATCTGCCGGACCCAAAAGTGTGGAGAAGTTTCTGCTTTGCAAGCATGCATTTATTTTTAATAGGCCTATGCGAGTTTAAGCTATACAAACTTTGTTCACATTCACAAGACAGTGTTATCTCCGATAGCTTTGCCGTGACTATCATTACAAATACTCTATTAAAATGTTCAGCGCCGAGATAAAATTTAATTTTTAATTGTGTTTCGATGAGATGTATTAATTTAAATTTACATCTCCCCGCATTCCAAATTGAAACAGTTATATAACATGGACCGCGTGCTGGCAAATTTGGCACTCCTCCACTCAAAACTACTCAAAACTAATTTTCTGATTGGCTAGTCCCCGCGAAAATTAGGTCACACGAGAGAAACAACTAACTGCCGCAATGGTTTCGAATAGTGGATTCGTCTACTTACAACAGGCAGTGGAGCGCCATTTTCACTAAACCGATGTCGTCTACAAAACGACACTCGGCAATTGTTCTTATACGAACGTTCGAGTGGTTTTTTCTATAATAGGTCGAATGCTCCTGATCACCTTCCTGGTGTGTTGTATTGTCGGAGTGGGCCTGCAAAACAAATAACTATTGGTTGCTTTCCGGAGGCAAAAGAGGCCTATCCGCAAATATATGTCTGACGTTAATTTTTCAAATAAATTAGTGTAATTTTAAGAAATATGCAGGTCGGAAATATACACTTAGAATGTTTGCGGTGTAGAGTGGACACTAACTGTAAATAAATATTGTTTAATTAAAATGTTTAACTATACCTTTTTAAAGTTTCAATAATTGGTGAAAATGTTTTAATGTTTCGCTTGTTTAGAATATTTTACACATTAACAGGTAGTTCATAAACATATTTATTGCAGTCCACCTTTGAAAATGTAGTTGAAGTGTTCGTTTAGTGCTAAGCCAAAATGAAAGATACATGTCTGTAGAGTTTTTGGATAAAGCAATATTGAACTACCGAGTACAAACATAAAATTATGTTCCGATATCAACCCCCTTTCCATAAAGGAGGGTTTGCCACTCTGCTTCTGCATTCACAAATGTAACTCTCCGTCATTTTTGAGTTGTTCCCTGCGGATCAGTAATCCACCGTACATGGCACGTAAAAAGGTCACCTTGTGTTATATCCTACAAACCACTGTTTTCGAGAAACAAATGCACAATTTTCCAACACTGAGTCGCAACGTTTGCAGTGTTATAAAACATACAGTATAAGTACTCATTTTCAGCGTGAGTACAAAGGCGGTTGCACACTTGTTGCGTATCTCCGTATCGTTTCAAGTTTGGACGTCACCCGTTGCAAGCCTGTATCAAGATGATACGACGATACGCAGTGGGTAATCTCTCACTAGCCGGTCTTTTCCTGTCGCATCATAATGGGCCAGTCTGAACGCGCACATGTGTCGATAAAGCCGTTGCACTTCACTTCACTTCACTGAAATGCATTATACACTGAAGAGTCAAAAAAAAAAAAAAAAACTGGTATAGGCGTACGTATGCAAATAACAGAGGTGTGGAACCAATCAGAGTAACGCGATGCGGTCGGCAGCTAGATCGGTTACTGCTGCTACAATGGCAGGTTATCAAGATTTAAGTGAGTTTGAACGTGGGGTTATAGCCGGCGCACGAGAGATGGGACATAGCATCTCCGAGACAGCGATAACATTTGGATGTTCGCGTTCGACCATTTCACGAGTGTACCGTGAATATTGGGAATCCGGTAAAACATCACATCTACGACATCGCTGCGGCCGGAAAAAGATTGTTAAAGAACGGGACAAACGACGACTGGCGAGAATCATTAAACGTGACAGACGTGCAACCCTTTCTGAAATTGGCGCAGATTGGATTTGTGGACTGCCCTAGGGACACGGTATCGGTACCCCAAGATATCGACAAAATAAAACACATGAATTAATCAACGTTTTTTTAATGATAGTTTTAATTACAAATTATGTTTGTTATTATTGTCATTTTTTATTTTGTGTGATTGCACAGAGAAACAACTACTTATCATAAATCAAACCTCCCATTCTTCCTCTGTACAATCACTCTAAAACAGTAATTTGTCCAAATGTCGTTTTCGACATGGTAAATCGTGCCTTCGAAAACAAACGTTCTGAAGGAACAGACGTCGCTGGAATTGTTAGATACTCGATTGTTAATTAGTATAAATGAGGGAACACAACTTTCATATCTTTCCATTGCTCTAAAAAATTAGTGGACAATGGAGTGACACGAAGTTAGGCAGGTGTACCAGTATTTTTTGGCTCTTCAGTGTATTGTGCAATGGCCGGCTTCAGAGCATGATCTTGGATGGAGGACTGTGTTGTGGAATTTATTTATTGTTATGCCAAAGAACAGTTTTCCCACGCGCAGCTCTGTTCCTTTAAACTCGTCAGCAAATTACAGAAATAAATGCTATCTAGTTATATGCAGTAAGCTAAAGCCGTGTGGAAAATAAAGCTTATTTGTAGGCTGAAGATTGCAAGAACTCTCTTTATTGTTGTCAGTTTTCTTTACTTTAGTTGGATCAATTACAAGACAAGCCATTTTTAAGGTAAACACTTGGAAAGAGAAATTTCTCACTTTCCCCTCTTTAATCCACCAGTGGAAAAAAAAGTCGCAATTTTGGGTGCACCACAACGTAATAGATATTCGTGAATTTATATTGGGAATGTAGAGGAGTAAGGAAGATACTATAACCACAAGCATGATTTGCGTCCGCCAGTCGAGTTCACCCACTGCAAAGGTTTCTGCTTGCGTAGGTTTGTGACGTCCATAAACGCCGAGACATAACGTGTTCAACGCCGAGACATAACGTGTTCAACGCGTAATGAAGGTATGCTGAACCGCCGCTTGACTCACAGGCTCACAGTTCATGTTAAACACTGCAGTTTCTACCGTTCTTTTTTGGAACGGTTGCAGGGCACATTATTCGAGATAACGAATACAAAATTAAATGAGCCACGTTGCGTTTTATCGCACCAGTGGATTGATACTGCACTTTGATAATATACGAGAATTATTAACAAGCACGGTTCCGCATAGGAAGTGTTTCCTTGCAGGCATTCCAAGCATTCTTCCTCAAAACTGGGTAGGCTATACAGTAATCACAAGGGAACATTTTTTCTTAATTTTCGCCTGATCTTTAATAATCAGTTATACAAAACCATGCTTCTGCGTAGGATAGGCAGCCTCATTTATTTCAGTGGAACAATTTATGTTAAAGCTTGCAGGCCTTTGTCTAATTACACACCTACTCAGCGACCCATATTTTAATACCATCAGCTGAGGTTACTTGGACACTAAAATATTTTGTACAAATCTAACAAACAGGTCTGAGTAAAGTAAAACGTCGTGCATGGTACTTTACTGTCAGCAACCAACTTAATGCAGCTGCATTATTCTACTTCATGTGCAAAAACAATTCCTGTAAATTGTGCCGTTACCCTCACCCTCTCAAGTTACCCCGATTGACGGTACTTATTATTTGCAGTTGTGGCATCGCTTAACGACATTCATTACTGTATCCTATTTGACAGACAGAAAAATGACTTGACCGATTATGAATATATGGATATAGGCCTAGCTGTGTAAGATTAAAAGGTACATGAATTAAATGTCGTACTAACAATTCTTTGTGTGCTGTGTGAACTCACTCAGTAAGCCCATAGGAACCTCGTACATGTTTTCAGCTTATGTTTTCCGGGACCAGCTTGTAGGCGCTGGTTTTCGTTGTTAGTTTCAACACGTATGTTACTGAGAGTTATTGGCGCGAGGTTGTCCTTTGCAGTCTTGTATGCTTTGTTTTATAGATCAGCTTGGTGTTGGTATCTGTTATATGACGTAGCTCCGTAGTAGGAAGTAGCGTGTATGGAAAGAGAAAGTTCTTACATCCAAAGAGAGGCTGGTGTATAATCGGAAGGCGTAGCGAAGATACGCATTCCTGATTCTTTAAATTAGGGTCGTCGACAGCCTTGTCAGTGGCTAGTGAGTTAGTCTTTCGTGACTGTTGTAGCGGTAAATATATAAATGTGTGGGTAATGTTTTGTCCTTATTTTAGTTCGCTAAACGTGCTTACGCTGGTCGAGCGTATCTCAGTCATTTGTTCCGGGTACTTCACGTCGAGAGTTCAAGCACAGGAACTGTTGCGAGGGTGGCGCTGACATGTGAGCTATTACACCCACGCATCCAGTCCTTTAGTGCCGGCCGCCAGTCGCACTCTTCACTGTGCCGATGCTCGCAGTCCGCAGACTTCACTCTCGCCACCACGTGACGCTCTGTTGGCTCGTAGCTTCGTTTTCTTCGCGCACCTGCCGCTTAATGTCGCGCAATCCTTCAAACACTCAAACATGTCGGCTCGGAGGCCCGTAGTGGCTTGAGTGATCACAGTGGCCCGGTCTGGAAGGTTCCCCGCACCCCGAGTCTCGCTGAGAGAGGCAAGGGCAATGCACCAAAACATTATTTCATATAACCCCAGAAATAGTACGATGTTATTGGTACCGCAGAGACCAATAGAACTAGTGTCCATGTAGTGATAATAAGGTGACTCACTTGTAGCTTGTCTTAGATGTCTGTAAATCTCTTCCACTCTCGAAGTGTTTAAAATGTGGTGTATATTATGGCGGGATCGCGCACGTTAACATTTGAGGTTCGCATGTACTCTAAAATTGATATTCCAAACCCACCCTGAAAAAACTCTGTAATTCGCATATAATAGTTGCAGAAAAAAATTAGTTTTCGCAATTTCGACCCAACCGGTGGGGTGTAAGTGCATTTGCGGTGGAGTGAAAGTGTGCACATAATGGAAAATTGAGAAATTAAACAATGGCTTCACAATATTCGAAAATAAAAGTGATTACATTGCAGCCGACAAAGATTGTAACAATAATCACATAATATCGCATGGCACCACTCTTGAAAACACCTAAACAGTATCCAGTTTTATCATGAGCTTCTGTGTACCACTCTTTACGCGATGCGTAGTACGAAGTTTTGCTCCATTATGATATTCTAGGTTTGTCCCACGCGACATGTATTAATTTGTTGACTCGTGCACTCTTTGCAACTGGGCAAGATTTCAAGGGCTCTTAAAACGTGTAGATGCAGGTTTTAATATTCGCCAGTAGTTAAATCTAAGTCAAAGATATGTGAAAATGATGTTCTTAACTGGAAACATGGTTTAAGTTCTCATTGTCTGAAAGAGGTGAACTTGGGGCGAGTCAGAACTGTAAATAGTTTCCGCGAATTATTATGATGCACCTGCTCAAGAACAGACCACCCGTGTTTAGCAAGGAGAGAGAAGCCGTAATAAAAATGTGAAATTAAGTATTTTAAAATACATCCTCTTGGTGCACTAAGCGACTAAAGTGCTCGCCGCTCACTATACATAATTTGCATTAGTTGAAATTAGTAGTAGGAATACATTCCAAATACCAACTGCTGGCCGCAGATTTAGTCTAGATTTAAATACAGTTCGAGCACGATAGTAGTTAGAAATGACCGGTTCTGGTGCACCTGTTGTCGCGGCGGAGACAAGGGGACAAGCCGGCGATCTTGGATGACTTCACTAGGCAATCTTCTGCTTCGTCATTTCTTGCCGACGTCAGCCATACTAGATTTCCCTCCCGCTCTTGCATTCCATGTTGGGGTTTTTCTCAGAGTCCTCCCGATCTCCTTTGTTTTGTCACACTCTCTCATTCCTTCCTACCGGATGTCCCCATTTCTCGCTCTTGCATTCCTTGTGGAGGGTTTTCTCCATGCTATCCCTCACAGTTCCCTGGGGTTTGCTCCGTGCTATCTGTCTCGTGTGTGGAGGGTTTTCTCCTTGCTATCCCACCCAGGTCTCCGCAAGGACGCCAGGCTATCCTTTCCAGGTCCCCACCATGATGCCAGGCTTCATGCTCTTGCATTACATGTGGGGAGTTTTCTCAGAGTACTCCCGATATCCTTTATTTTATCATACAGCAACCTCCTGCTTTGTCATTCCTTTTCGACGTTGGCCATGTTGGATTTCCCCTCCCGCTCAGTCATTCCTGGCTAACGGCGGCCATCGTGGATGTCCCTACTTCGCGCTCTTGCATTCTGTGTGTTTTCTCCATGATATCCCTCCGGCATGTTGAGGATTTCCTCCGTGCTATCCCTCCCAGGTTCCCAGGGTTTTCCCATGCTATCCCTCCTGGCTCCTCGCCTGGACAGCAGGGATTTCTATGTGCTATCCTTCCCAGGTCCCCGCCAGAATGCCAGGGTTTTCCCCGTGCTATTCCTCTCAGGTCCCCACAATGACGCCAGGGTTTTCTCTGTGCTATCGCTCCCGACTCCCCGCCAGGACGCCAGGTTCTATCCCGGGGGGTTGTCTAAGTGTCATTCCGGTCTCCTTCCTACCCTCGCGTCCGATCTCGGTGTCCCTACTTCACGCTCTTGCATTCCGTGTTGGGGGGAGGTTTTCTCCGTGCTATCCCTCACGACTCCCCGCCAAGGCGCCATGTTCTATCTCTTGGGAATCCTCCCGTTTTCCTTCCTGCCTCTCGTCCGTCCATTCTCTCCCCCTCGACCCTCAATCCCTAACCCTCCCGCCCGTCGTCCTCAAACTAAGGCGAAACGGACTATACAAGTTACCTCGCTGTGCGATCGGAGATCGTAGCCAGCAGTCGCGTGCGCAAGAGCGTAACAGTGATATCAAAAACTAAGTGCGTGATATTACGTAGACAGCTTTAAGAGCGCTCAACAGGTTAAAATTCATATGTTTTGCATTTTAGCATTTTATATACTTTTTCGTTTTGAAATGAAATAATAACAAGAAAAAAAATTGATAATGAAGGAAAACTGCTTTTTAGAAAATAATCGTTGCTTTTGGTTCATTAAAAGTATTGTTAGATTCTTAAAAAAACCTTTCTTTGCTTGCCCCCGCCCTGTTCCCTATCATCGTTGCTGAAATTATTGAGTAAAACATACAGAAGAGTAATGAAATGTGTATAAAATGCGGAAGCAACACGATGCCAGCCAGAGAAGTAGTGGGGAGGGAAACCGATTGCTACTTTACTGTTTCTTTCCTTGATATTGTAACGCGCGCGGGCTCCGTGCTAACTGGTTACGCGCGGTCCGGCACTGTAGCGGTGGACCCACCTCGACCCCAGGCAGACTATCTCCCTGCTGCGTCGCCCGGCGGCCGGGGGAATGATTGGCAGCGCGACCTGGCTGCCCCCCTGCCGAAGGAGTCGACGACTTGAGAGGACGAACAAGAATTTTCTGGAAATGTTGTCCCTTAGCTCAACACTGCATTTGGAGATGTTTCTGGGCTATGGTCGGACACTATAAATACCGCTGCGGCCCGAGGATCGGGAATATTTCTGGAAGCCATCTGGTTGAAGTGCGGAGATCGAGTGAAGTCTGGTACAGCGAGGGACATCAAGGAGAGGACGGATGATGTCAGATGAGTTGAATACTACTGTGCATGAGGGCGCTCTGAGATATCTCGAACATTTCGGACTGGTGGGATCTGGACTGAACTAAGGTTGGTTGTATGAACATGCGATAAGGACATTGTAAATATTGGAACTGTCAAATGTAATGTAAAATGTATACAATAATTCGATAGGTTTTGATACACTGTTTTTGGAACTGATTTTATTTATTTGTTTGCATTAATTTCTTTGAGGAAATTGTAAATTGTATTGATTAACTGCAAATAGCGAGTGATAGACGTTTATTGTGAAACACTGACTATCTTCTTTTTAGTATTTCTAAATAAATTAGGAAGTTATTATTAACTACTTAATTTTATTAACACCACCATGCTCCATACCTCAAAGAACCTGGTTAAGCTTACCCACTTTGAGAAAATGTAAAAATATTCGGAGGCTGAGGAGGGTGCCAAGTCAGTCGCAGTCCGCCGCCTAACGGACTGTTGAGTAGAAATATTCTGCGTGTGATGAACCGTGTTAGCCCTGAATGCCTGCAAGCAGCGAGTTACGACGCAGCTGCAGGTCGGCAGAGTGACGTGCCAGCACGCGTCCACTTCCTCCGCTGTCCCGGCACGCGTCCATTTCCTCCGCCGCGCCGGGCTATTCTCGCCCCGCACCGCTGCGCGCGCAGTCGTAGGAGTTGCGCCCTTCCGGTAGCGGCCGGCCGCTTAGTCACCCCGGTGAAAGTCGCACGTGCTCGCCGGCCCCCTGCGTGGGTGGACGAGTCCATCGCGCCGCTCCCGGGGGGAGGGACGCGGGCTGAGCATTCGTGCCGATACCAAGTTAGCGGTGCGTCCAGGCATTGAATATTCCTTTGTACGACGTCCAACATATGGAGCACTATTATGTGCTGTGTGGAAGGGACCGAGGAGAAATCCTCGCCATCTTGGATTTACACACATTCTTCTATAACTTTATTTTCAGATTTAATAGTTATTGATACAAGTGGCCCTCCTGCTCTTGCATCCAGCCTCGATCGCGCGTTGTCATCATCTGTTACTGTAGAAGGGAAGGCAGAGTTACAAGCGGGCCGCGGTAAGACTGACATGTGTTACGTGCTGCGATAAGGTTATCGGGACTGATATCACTGCCATTGTAATATTGAATGCCTTGGGCAGTCATTGGCGAATTTCTGGCCATCGCTCCCTCCTTCAGTTCGCCCCGAGATGCGATAAACCTCGTGGGTGAGGGGAGCCGAGTTACCTGAGCACAGCGGCGTGCCTATGTGTAGAGTCTGGACCCTTGTACGTTCATTCGCACCGGACGTGTGAAACCATTGGAACGACGAGGCTGCGAGACTGACCTGTGGAACTGGACGCCGGAGTGGCAGACATTCGGCACGCATGGCGATGGACATTCTGATCGTATTTGTGTAATTGATTAGCGAGGATTGACTAGCTAGTACACATGCAGTGGTAAGGACTCAACTTATGATAGAGATCGCCATTAAATGTTGCGCTCACTGTCAGGAATAACAAGTGTAATAGTAGAGCTGGTAATTTAATGTTGTAAATAATACATGTGTGTATTCTTATAACATCGAACATAAATTAAGAGATTAAATTTAGTTTTTGTTTTTAATTAAGACATCCATCCCTCACAAACTCGGATACGCCCTATGCGACCTGTAACAGTGTTTATAAACTAGGCTTTTCAACGCGCAGGGAACATCGCAACAGTTATTTCGAAATCCAACTTTTTTTTCGCTCGTTACTCGTTTCACATCTACAACTGTAGATCAAAGGTTACATAATTACTTAATAATTTTTGTCCCACATGCGAAAATACAGATATAACTGAAACCGCACAAACTTCGAAAATTCTGTTAAGTAGCACACTATGTCATGTGAAGCTGTGATTTTTTATGTCCTACCGTTAAGTTTGATTACAATATTTGTATAATAATATGGATAGGATTTTACACCTTGATGTCTCACTTCGTCGCCCCATAAAAGGAAGCGACTACAGCGGCGGCTTGCGTCGTACTAGGGAACTATCTCAAAAAAATGCTGAGAAATGTTCGTATCACTTCGTTCCTCCTACAGTGGTGTTACTTGCGTCTGTGCGTGGCTGGGTCCGTGAGAATGTGGGTGTTAATTAAATAAATTTACTAATGTAACATTCCTTATTTATTTCGAGACTACACAGAAAAAAAAACACATACATATGTTTGTCTCACGATGCAATCCTTTCTACAATCATTTCTCTGTGCAAACTAATACATTGTAGTGTGTTCACGGTAAACTGAACGGTTTTGAAAGCTTTGCTCAAGATCTACATGCATATTGTGTATTCTTCCACCACGAGCCTAAGCACTTTATTCATGCGTCGCGTCGGTCGTATGGAAGTGTGGAGTAATTAGAGAAGGAAATATTTTACCTAATTCCTACACTTAATATGAATGAAAAACAAAGCTAAAGAAATTATTTCAGTACTCACAAGTGTTTACATAGCTCTCTTGTTTCAACGTTAAAACATGGAAATACTTTCCCGTTGTCGCTGCCAACTTTACAGGGCACATGACAGTCCCTGTGCCCGTTAAAATATACGCTGGCATGGTCAGTGACACTTTTCAAAGGTTGATTTCAAAGTCGATATTAATGGATAACGAATGATATTAATCAGTTGGATGAATAATTAATACTGCTAACAGTAATGCTACACTCTAATTCTGTAGATTAGTTGAGCTGCATCAAGACTGCGCGCCGGGAACAGAACCCGCGGAACACTCGCCAATCAGAAATGGCCTTCGGCATATTTTTGACGTGAAAACGTCATTAAAATCAGACCGACACATGTAACTCGTTAGCTGTGAGATAACAATCGGTAAAATTTGCTAACGGGAAAAATCGTTTGTCGCTGAAGAGCGATTCTGCAACGTCTGTTTCCCTACAAATGTCGGTACAATATCGAAAATCCTCGTTAACAACGCTGGGGGGAACCGAGAAATCTCATTATACTAACGAGGGGTACGAGATTCGTACGAAAAAAAAAAAAGGCGTTAATTTAAAATTTCCGTAACTCGTTCCATTCCTTTTTAAAAAGCAGTTTTCCTGAATTTTTTTNCGCTGAAGAGCGATTCTGCAACGTCTGTTTCCCTACAAATGTCGGTACAATATCGAAAATCCTCGTTAACAACGCTGGGGGGAACCGAGAAATCTCATTATACTAACGAGGGGTACGAGATTCGTACGAAAAAAAAGGCGTTAATTTAAAATTTCCGTAACTCGTTCCATTCCTTTTTAAAAAGCAGTTTTCCTGAATTTTTTTTTTTTTCATGGTATAATTTTATATCTCAACTAAAAGGGCCCTCGTTCCTTGTGTGGTCTGTAGTATCGTCTGTATTTAAGCGATGATAGTCTGCGATATGTGGTGGGGCCTAACTTATTTTTTTCTCTGCTGCATTAAGTTCTCTTAATCACAGTACAACTAAATAATATGAATAAACTTAGAGAAGCTATTATTTATCCCCTTGTGTAGTAAAAATTTGGGCACATAATCCCAAGTAATTGTATTGGAAATCAAAATCAAGACGTTAACGACGATTGACAACACTGACGCTAAACTTAACCAAACGACTGTCGTGATATTTGTTAGACCAGTACACAACACAAGCCTTTCATTTAAAAAGTTAAATTCTTAAAATAATATTTTTGTATAAAAAATATAAGACTGCGCGATACTCTAATTTTATTAGTATTGTACCGGAATAAACCTTAGGCGTGGCTGCCGGTTTTGGTAAAAAAAAAGTATTTCCAAAACCTGGAAGTGGGAACCCACAATTTATTAAAAATCACCCCTTTCGTAGTGAGCCAAATTAATGTGCCATATAAAACAAGGGGGAAGGATAGTGCTCTCATTATCTTATTTGGGTGGTCACTCAATGAACGCAGTCTAAATTTAAAAATGAATTATTTTTTTCCCTGGCAAGAGAACTCTTGGCAAAAAAAGCCAAGCGATGAAGAAACTTAAAAAAACAAACTAAAACGACGCCTCTGTTAACAGTTAATTCACGATGTTACAAAACGTTACGAAGTTAATTTATTGTGGAAGCAAGCAACCCTTCTACCAAAGCGACAGTTTTACGTGACNCGAAGTTAATTTATTGTGGAAGCAAGCAACCCTTCTACCAAAGCGACAGTTTTACGTGACGTGTGCGGATTATAAAAGAAGTCCACGTAAGTGTTATTGGATTGGAAAAACAAGTAAATAGAACAATGTAGCTTTTACACCAGCGACCAGGTGTGGTCAGCAACGGTGACGAACTTGACAGTGTGGTGACAGCTGGAAACGATTCTAATGGCGTGTGTGTGTATGACTTTCATTCCTTTTAAAAGGGGTTTGGACTTTTTTGTCCGTTTTTGTCGATTTACAGCAACTTAATGGGTCTGGGGCAAATATTTAAATGAGAAACTTTGTAGTGCATTTTCGTGTACGTTGAAAGCATCGAGTGAGTATTTACAAAATTGTGATTTGTGTTACGAGTAAAACATTTGATAATTCCGAATGTCACTGATATCCATCAGTTTTTCGAACAGAGAAACTTGAATAACGAGAAACACAGTAGCTGCCTAAAATGTTACAACAAGAAAAAGCTCGTCATGTTCCAGTTTTTGTCTCTTAACCCACACAGTAAAGATATTCATGCTTGGAGCTGAATTCTGATGTAATTTTGCACATTTCTAGATTCATAGTTTGCATTTTGTAAACATGCAGTATTTGTTCACTTACAAGATTGGCACATGTGCGGACAACTATAAAATGTTTGTGCGTTAATTATGATTAATCTAAGTGGGCAATAAAGGATAACATTTAGAGCTGTTTTACAGGTTAATTAGACAGCAAGTAGAGGCCAGACTACTTAACACAAAGTAATGAGAATTACATATTCTGTCAAGGTAAGAGGCAATGGGACAACCGATTTTCACAATTTCATTAACATTGTTTTTTATTGTAGTAATTAAATAAAAGAGCCAGGATTTGAAAGAGTTTTTTTTAGTTCACAAGAAAAGAAATATACTTAATATCGTCATTCATAGAGTGAAGTAACGTGAGAATGTAGGGCCCCCGCCTTACTTGCTTAACATGCGATGGACACTTGATTTTTTGACACCTGGCTCACGTGCCACTTGCCGTACAGACTGCTTCCGGAATAAAATATGAATAAGTGCAACACACCACCCACACTTTCTTAGTTTGTTGTTCTCTTACTGCGGCACCGTCCTTTCTTCACACCATACACAGTTCCGTCCGTATCGCACGTGCCGAGTAATCTCGTCGTTGTTACATGTGACGGTGGCGCAGTATCGAATTCTACCCTCCAACGTCTCCGCGCCTCAAATATGCTCTCACATTAAAAAAATAACACCCTACACTCCACTTACATTGCTCGGAAGTAAATCTTGTAACCTCCGCCTCTCGTGGCTGCAAAGAGAACTAACAGCAGAATGGCTACACCCGCTCACACTCTCAACGTTGTCCTTACAACGTCAAATACGCGCAGTTCCATAAGATTGTCTTCAATAGTTTCGTTGTTATTGGCGTACAACAAGTTTAAACATTAGACATTCGGTACATGCAAACCTACGCCTTTTCCAGATCCTAGATACAGCGTGTTTGGTTGCACTACATTGCGACTTAGCTATTAAGGCTCCCGTCTACCTGGAGCTTTTATCCGCGTTTGAGGCCGAGAAGCGCGGGAGCGACAAGGGCGAGACTGCCAAGCGCATCAAGTTCGCCATCGCCGTTACGCGCAAGGCTCTGAACTGGCGTGCAGTGTTCTCGTCATACAGCGTGTACCTATGGGGCTTTCAGCAGTGAACCTATCATTTTATTGGTGGAAAGTCTGTAGGAAGGTTCATTACCCCCAAGAGTGGTTTTGTATGTATCTGGCGCGTAAATTTTGAGGCACAGCACTTGAAAAAAAGGTGTGTTTTGCTACGTTGGAGTGCTCAAAAAATAGTGTTTCTAATGTGCGTGGCGTCTTGAAAGTACTCAACAACCCTCGTCTGAAGTGTGTGCTATTTCCGAAAATCGGCACAGACGGGCCCCGTAACTCTAATTAGAAAACGGGCAAGGTTTTTAAAAGAAATTTTAATACAGGTATTGCAACGATCGGCCATAAGAGTGAGCAGGTAAAGACTAGCTGCGCGGCCTTGAAAGCCCGCATCTCTGGCTCGCCGTGCAAGGACGCCCTCGGTGACGTCCTTGACGCGGCGCGGCGCCCTTGCGCGCACGTAGCCTACGTGGCGAGACTGCATCGCGCATGCGTACTGCGCAGCGGGGGCGTTGCCACTACGTGCAGCTATACTGGCCACAGCTCTCTCTTCAGTTAGGCTGAACAGAGACGAAACCCAGACAGGACAGTTTGGAAAGCTTTCTATGTTATGTCCTTAATAGTCCCAAAAATTCCTGTCCTTTGTTTCCAGCTATTTTTTTAGTTCTAAAGTTGGGCATGCTGGATTCTGCGCATGTATTTAGAATTTCCAGTGTATGTCGGAGGAATTTTATTCTTCAAATTACGAACAAAAGATGTCACTATCAGATTTGAAGACAAAATACCATCAAACAACTTTCGTCAAATAATGTTGGATGTGTTTGAAAATACGTCTCACTATCAGAGTTTATTTGATGGACGTTATTTTCGAAGCGGGATAATGCTGTAGTGTTGCCGTGCAGCCCGTTACAGGAAGGAGTGTAGAGAACTTTGTGATTTATTTTCACTTCTTAATTAAATATTTTAGCAATTAAATTATGTACTTATTTTTTTGGTGTGCGCTTCTAACAGCATTTATATCATCGGAAATTTTATATTAATTATTATAGCCATAACCTTATTTGGTTTGTAGTTATTTGTCGGCATTTTGAAGTTTAGTGGCATCGAAAATGATAACAGTTTTTGTTATGTGCATGATTTTGTTTGGCTTACGTCGTCAAACATGCAAGCAATTTTAGAACAGGTCCTTTTTAGAAAATATTTGATGGGAACCGGAGCCATCAAACTTTTCGTTTATGACGTTTCGGTTTCGCCTTGCAAGTAAGACTTGTACTCTTGTCGTAGACTCTCTTCAGCTCTGCATATTTGTACTCTTGTCGTAGACTCTCTTCAGATCTGCATATTTGTACTCTTGTCGTAGACTCTCTTCAGCTCTGCATATTTGTACTCTTGTCGTAAACTCTCTTCAGCTCTGCATATTTGTACTCTTGTCGTAAACTCTCTTCAGCTCTGCATATTTTTTGCAATTCAGATNCTCTGCATATTTGTACTCTTGTCGTAAACTCTCTTCAGCTCTGCATATTTTTTGCAATTCAGATAGAATTGTTTTTTTTTTGTTTACTTTTAATGAATTGGAAATATCTCCTTTTTCGTCGGGAAACCCTGAAAAAGTAAAACTATAAAATAATAAATAAATGTAGGAATTTTATAACAGCCCTGTGTTAGCTTTCATGTAGGGGAAAAATACATTTTTGACGTTAGCTGTTATATCGCCGGAAAATGTTATGCGAAATGGATAAAAGCTCTTCTTCCATATTTATGATGACTGAATTATCGGGAAAAGGAACCTTTCATTTCTACGTATTATTTATTTTTTGACTGTAGTTGTGGCAACTTACTGACTTACAGAAACTGCAGTCAGAAGTAGGGCGGTTTCTGTCAAATTAAGTATGCAGTTGTGACTTGTAGCATCGTAGTTGCCGTGCACACTTAAGTTTGATTACGTAATTACATAGAGAATTGTGTGTCGTGTTGACCGTGTCTTGTAAGCGCATCGCTAGCCTCATCGCTTCTTTGTGCAAGGCTGTGTGTGAACTGGTGCAGTCTTTCCGTTAGTAACTTAACTCGCCTGTTGGGACTTTCAGCTGCCACAGTGGAATGTTATTTATTAATGAAGTGTACATGTGCTATTGTTCCGTAAACAATTTGATGACAGGTGATTTTAGCACGAGCCACAAAAAATAAACATTGCATTCGCCCAATATTAATTCAAACGGACCACATAAAACGGAACAAAATCATAGCAGTCAACGTGGCTTCCCTCACATAAATAAAAGAAAAATCTTAGCCATTTATAAGGGGTATGTCAGAGAAATTAGTTTTTACAGATTCAATTTACGTACACTTTTTAAAATATATTAACAAAGGCAAAAAAAAAAAAAAACAAATGCTACAAGACTGATTAAAAATTCTAATTTTAATCATCTCTGAATCGTATTCATTATTGCTGGTATTTGACTACACTAATCCGAACAGTTACACAACATACAGTATACCGAAATTTTCTTAGCCTAAAAATTAGTGGGAAAAACACCCATTTCAGCTATTACGCTTTCGAAAGTATGTTAGAAAAGACAAAACTGAAAACGTTAATTGTCATTTGCACGTGAAAAGTCTGTCTAAGTTATAGTATAGTTCAATCCATTCATGGTTATTTCCAACTTTCTTGAGGACCTGCCAAAGTTCTACTTTCAGGCTATATTCCTCCGCCTCGTGTGGAAATTGCACCGCACCGCATATTTGCGTACCCAGTTTAGTAATATTTCTCACGAGAACTATTTCTCTCTGTTATTATTATTCATATTAATTACTAATGAAGTTTACAGAGGAAATGTAAGTTAGAATTCAATTAAACTAAAACACGAGATGCTCTTATGTTAAAACAAGTATAAAACGCCTGTGATACGTGATATATTTCGGAAATAACCAAACACGTCTTACATCTGCTGGTAAATGGTTAGTTGTTAAATAACAGCCACGCGACTGAAGCTCCGCGCGCAGTTTGGTGGCATAGCAGGGGCAGAGGACAGCATTACGCGCGTCGGACGCTGTAGGCTGACGGCCGGAAGCAGGCTGGAGATCACAGGAACACTGTTTCCGGCCACAAACAAAGCGCGTGGGACGATGTAGTGCCTGCGCCAGTAATTGGACGGCTGGATCCGATTCGAATAACGCGCGTGGCGCATGCGTGACGCTGCGAATTTATGATGCGTGTCTTGTGTTCGTCAAACCCCCTCCCCTCTTTCACCCTTAATCAAGTTTTCATTTGAGGGTACAGTCTCTGTTGGAGTGGTGTGTGTTGGCGATAAGGTCGATTGTCGCGCGTGGTTTTGTAATGCGCTCCCGGCGTCCTGTACACTTAGTTCAGAATGAAATCCAACACAGTATCACTTGAATGTTTGTAGCAGTGTTACAATATTTTTATGTCGATAATTGCATTAATGAGACTTCATGAGATGTATTGTGTAACTAATTTAATTTACTGTACGATAATGTGAGACACGATTGCAATAAACTTCACTTACCCTTAAACGAATTTAACAAATCTCATGTATAAGTCCAGTTAACCTTCTAACATTACAGAATTTTACAGAGCTGAGCAAAAATACACGCACAGATACACACAGTCGAATCACATTATTATTACCACCTGCTAGTATCCGGAGTAACCGCNGAGCAAAAATACACGCACAGATACACACAGTCGAATCACATTATTATTACCACCTGCTAGTATCCGGAGTAACCGCTCTTCGCAGCACGGACAGCAGCTAGACGAGCTGGCAGTGACTCAGTCAGGTGCTGATATGTCTCCACGGGTGTCTGGAGCCATGCTGTCTGCAGTGCGTCCCACAACTGTTGAAGGGTGTGTGGTGGAGGAGACAGACGGTGAACACGACGATCTAGGTGGTCCCACAGATGTTCAACTGGATTGAGATCGGGGCTGTTTGGGATCCAAGTAAGAACTTTGAAGTCTTGATCGTTATCTTCCAGCCACGTGAGCACACTTCTAGCCATGTGGCAAGGCGCATTATCGTGCTGGAAGATACAATCATCATGTACGGGTGGACGTGATCGCCGAGGATGGAATCAATTGGTTTAGCTAGTTCTAACGGAAGGTGTGCCTATTACCTTGGATCAGAAACCCAAGAGTACATTCCCCAGGCCATAACACTGCCCCCACCCCCTTGTGTTCGTCCAGCAATGGATGCAGGGTGTTCTCGCCGGACACGCTGACGTCCATCCGTTCTATGCAGCTGAAACCGTGACTCGTCGGAGAAGGCTACCCGTCGCCAATCAGCAGCGGTCCAGTCGCCATACTGTCGAGAAAATTCCAGTCATTTTCGTCGATGCACCTGTGTTAGCATGGGTTATCCCTCCGTCTACTACGGAGCTCCATTCGCAGAAGGGTTCGCTGAACTGTTGCTGTAGACCCATGTCTGTAGCCTGTCGGTTGGCCTTTATGCACCGTCGTAGTCGACGTTCATCTCGGACATCGCTGTTTCCGAAATGCTGCCCCCCTTGGCCCGAAAGCCGATGATAATCCCTTTTTGCAACTCTGTTAAATAGTATTCCCTTACCCATGACAGCAAGAAGTTCCCTGTGTACAGCCAGCCTTTACCGGCTTCACCAGCCCACGTCACGGGCCATACGTCATGGGCTACGCGCTGCAGATGACACTTCTAGCAGGTGGTCATAATAATGTGATTCGACTGTGTAAGTGTGCACACTATTTTCTTGTTGTCACCGTGTGAAAGCCTTTCGTAACAATACAGGTCCATTGACTCGCTACAATTTGTGAATCACTGTTTTTAAACGTGTTACAGGCTTTATGTAGTTAATGAACAATTATTTTGAATTATATTAATTTTCTTGAAATGCTCCAGATACATTTTCAACAAACGTTCGCACCACGAAAACAGCGACGTGCTGTAACATTGAAGACAGCAGGTGACGTAACACCGCCACATAATGATCCCTTACACTTTAATTGTTTAGTAAGCTGCCGTGAAAAAGCGGGAGTCGGTCTTGAGATCCTTCGGTAAGTGGCGCCAGGGCCGACCTTATCTCCGGGTGTCACGCACAATAACACACTCGACTGGCGAGCCCCTCTTCAGCAGTAACGGCAGTCTGTCGCCACAATTTGCGGTTAGTCACCCTGCCAGTGGGAGGGAGGCAGGGGAGATTAACCGCAAATACTGGCGACAAAGCGGCCTCGTCGTTAAAAGAAGGGGGGGGGGGAGTTTCCCCCTGATAAAGGAGGGGAGAGCTGCCACTCCGTACACACTTGATCGGGTAGGTGCTGAGCTGTGAGGGTGAATGACGATATAACGTGTAATTAATTGACTGAATAATTTTTACTTAATTCCGTTACACTTAGGTACCCAGAATGTGTGCTAAGTACGATGATTCTGCTGTGGTTAGGTAAATAAATATCACGTGAGACGCTAGGGCACAGACCGAGCGTGATTGCGCACCGGTAAACCACTGAATGGCATTCGAGAGGATCTGGGTTCGCATCCCGGTCCAGCCATCCTGATTTCGGCTCCCTGTGGTTTCCCCGAAATCACTCCAGGGAACTACTCTGGATTTGAAACCGGAACCCTGTAGCGGCGATGGTTAATACAAACTTAAATACTTAAATATTAGTTCCAAACATTATTCAACTTATAAACATTACATGGAGTGTTGTCTGTGTTAAGTTTTTCTTTCTGTTTTCTTATTTTTCATAGGGTTTTCCATAATGACATGTAAAAAGAATCACAATTAAAAACAACGCAAATGAAATGAACTAAATGGAGGCGAGTGTTTTATCATTCTTGTGTAGACTCCTGTTTATCGATTTATTAAGTTAATATTTATGTTTCCGATATGGTAAACGTATTATTTTGTAGTTGAAGGTTCATAGTAGCCAATTTTTATATAGTAATATCGAAAGGGTTTCCCCCACTCCCCTGGAAATGAAGTAAAAGTCATTTAGACTAGGTAAATGATGTGGTGCATTTTAAATCTCTTGACTGTGGAGGACGCGTACTCCGTAACATAGCAGCTTGCATACAAGGAAGGAGTTCTTCGATACAACAGCATAGGTCATGGGTAATGGTGATGGTGGTTTCCTGAATTGCCTTCTCTATCCACGTAGTAGAATGGGAATAGCTGGTTTAACGACCTGTTCCCTCCCCAGCGGTTGCGGAAACCTTCGGCGAAATAGCTGCAGTTGACATGGAGGAAATTGGCGGGGGAGGGTCCCGAATGGAAAAGAAAACGGCAAGTTCCACACTACTGGAAAGAACTCTTCGTAGCAGAACTTTCTTGCGCAGCTGTGGCAGTTGTGAAAACGACTGTATCGCTCCCCTTCGTAGTGTAGGTAGGATTTTTTTTTTTAAGGGACGAGTAGTATTTTGCAGACTGTTGATCGCGGAATATATTAAAAATTAAAAAAAGGCGAGCGGGGTGGCGCTGTGGTAATAAACTGGACTCATATTCGCGAGGCTCATTTCGTTTCCCGATACGGCTATCCTAAATGTCCAAGAAGCATTCAANAATAAACTGGACTCATATTCGCGAGGCTCATTTCGTTTCCCGATACGGCTATCCTAAATGTCCAAGAAGCATTCAATACCAGAGTTGCAACTCAATAGTGTAACAAGAGGACCTTATTAATTTGTTTGCCAAAGAAGACTTCATTGGACTGACAGTTTTAGAACACAGAGTAAACTACTTATGTTCACTTTATGTTGGTAGACAAGGTTAAGGACGTCACTACCTTATAAGTATTACATTTATATTTAATGACTGGCCAACGTTTTTTGGGCAGTATTATTTATTACGTTTTTTACTCGCAGTTATTTTATACTACAAGTGTACTTCAAAGAATCAGAATCACAATCATGGCGATGAAATAGTAGTTTAAAAGGCATCTCAGGCGAGTAGATATAAATAGTATGTTAGCGCACCTGGCTGCGGAGCCGCGGCGGCCATCTTGGATGTCTTCACGCGGAAACCTCCTGCTCTGTCATTCCTCGTCAGCAGAGGCCATCTTGAATTCCCCTTTTCCCCTCTGAAATTTCCCTTATTTCCCTCGACATTTCCCTTTTTCCCTCCTGCTCTATCATTCACGCTCTTGCATTCCACTCCTTTTTCTCCCGCGTTGTCATTCCTATGTTTTCTTTCTCTCCGTTCTATCCCTTGGGGGATTTTCTCATATTCCTCCCGGTCTCCTTTATTTTCTCTTTTGTCGTCCTTTCCTATCATGCTTTTCGCGTACCTCATCTTGAATGTCATCACCGTCGTCACGTGTTTTATGGCACAACCAAGCAAAAATTAATAAAAGTAAAAACATCACTTAATAGGTTGAGTTTTCTTTGTGAGTGTTTCGGTTTTTCATTAATTATAACCGCAAGTCAAAAATAAGCAAATTTTTGCACAAATTAAGACAAAATTGATATAGTCAATCCAGCAAATACATTTCAAAATTGTTTTATATAATTTAAACCACTACTAGCACATAGCCCTTCAATTATTGTGAACAAAAAACATTTCAATTTCTACACTTTCATATATAGAGTGGACAATATAACAAGTATTTTCTGTTGCTTAATTCAAAATAATAAATTTTAAAATGTATAAAATACATATTATGCAACTATTCATAAAGTAATGTGCAACATTTCGTTAATTTTATGAAACACAAAAATACAGCATGCACAAATGACCATGACGGGCAGTGTCCGTCGGAATGAGAGTTCGTTGCTGTAGATGATGTGTTTCATCAACGCCTCTTAGTTGTTGCCGGTCGACGGCGGTGTTTGATGACGAACGCGCCAGCAATTCGCCGGCCGGTAGATATCATCTGGACGCGGCGCGTGTGAGTCAGGGCGCCCTCTGGAGGCTCCAGTAGCCTCGTGACTCACCGCACACTTCTGCTGGAGTCGAGCTTCCTCACTTGTTGCGAGGTGTGTCTTCCAGCTTGGCTCCCGGATCACGTTCCGGAACAGTCAGAAATAATTCCGTCCCGTGAAAAATAAACTTCCCTGCCCAATATCACCAGGGGCGTCGGAACCTTTTTTGATTTGGGGGGGGGGGAGTTCTTGTAGAGAATCTGGCGGCCCAGGTGCTTGAAAAAGCTCCCCTTCCCAAAATTTAATTTTGAAATAAATATAAGTATTTACTTGCTAAATGTTTCCTATTCACATATTTTACACAAATTTCTGACCATACCAGTATAAATATTACAATTTAACTGTATTATTGATGTCCATTTTTAGTGAGTAAGTGGATGAAAATATTTGGGCGGCTCTTAACATCGAGATCTTGAGAGCCGGCGAGGGTTAAGCAGGAATAGTATAGAGCAGCGTCGGCATACAAATGATCAGAGATTTTTTTCTAAAAGCTGATTTTAAAAGGGTTCGATTAACCAGGAACCATCTACACCGGAGGTACTGTAAATGACCGTTCGAAGCAATTTATTTGAAAATACATACATACGTAATCAAAACTTGAAGCGAAATTCTTATTTACAGGTGTGTTACGGTTTAAGCGTTTCGAATCCCATGCTAAGTTGTTTTTTTTACTGTCCAGTGTATTTTTTTTGTCACTTGGGGCAGTTTGAAATTGTTACGAACTCTGGTACATTATCTAATTAGAGAATAGGCGTTTATAGTAATGTTTACTTGAAATTATGTGCATGTTGGAAAATATTTATTTACATAGGCTTATTTCAGAAATGCTAGATTGTAACGAACTGGCCGTGCGTTATGTAGGCGCTGTCGCTGCAGCAGCGAAACGATCAAACAAAAGGCGTTAAGTTATGCAAGCGCTCCTTGCACTGTTTATGGCGTGTAAACGTTTACAAGCGTTGCTTACAGTGCGTCTTGTACAAGCAGTTGGCTGTCTTCCTAGCTTGGTCCGCTTGTCATCTCTCCGTGTTGCTTGCACGCCGCTTACCACGTGGCTGCCGACGCTAACTCAAGGAAAACTTTCTATACGATTGATATATGTCCCTGCGTTAAAGATTTAAAACATTATAAATTTTGAAACGATGCCAAACTAGGTTAGGCGGGCTAGGAGACTCCCGTGTGCGTATTTAGATAAAAGACTGAGAAAAACACTTGCAATATGCCTTGTTAGGATGTAGCATTGTGTGGAGAAGATACCTCGACGCTAATAATAATGATGGCGTATGGGGAGTGCACCCAGGGCAAGGCAACACCCTCCGAGTGACGGTCTTTCCAGCTGGGACCCGTAGGTGACCGTCATCCCCGGGCATGACAGAAATGAGACCCTAGAATGGAGCGGCGCTGGAATGCAAGGCGGGGGAAACGGGAGTACCCCGAGAAAGCCCGCCGGCAAGCGGCATCGTCCAGCACGATTTCCGCATGCGGGGATCCGGGAGTGAGCCCGCCGGGGATCGAACCCGGATCGCCGTGGTGGGAGGCGAGCGCCCTGGCCACTACGCCACCACTGCCCTCCCCCCCCCCTCGGCGCTTAGAAAGGAGATGTGGTTGGTTAATACAAATTAAGATAATGTTCTGTAGAAACAGCGAGAAATGCAAAGATGCTATACTTTGTTAGGGTAGGTGGGGGAAATAAAAAAAAACAGGACTAGATCCTGGCAGGGGAGGAATACTAAAAAGGTTTGATGACTGGAAGGAGTATGTCTATCCCACGATGAACATAACCAAAATATATGGAATATATGTGAAAATGAAGAGGTTGGCAGAAGGCTGATATGTGCAACCTACCTAAGGGCATGACACTCATGATTAAGGGTACCTGTTTTTCGCGAAAATATTTCAGGATAAGTTGTGTCCCAAAACATTTTAGTTCAGTTCAGAACCACTTTCGTGGTTGGATCATTTCAATTTTTACGCGTCTTATCTGTCTGGCCGCGAATCACGGACGGTCAGTATCGGAGAAACTTAATTCCGATTGGCTCACTCCTGTAACAGACACTCTTCAGACAAGCGGCCAATAGCCAAATGAAGATTGCAAGTTTGCACATAAAATATTGAAGTCTAGCCTCCGCGTGAATATTTTCGCGAAAAACTGGTAGTCCTACTAAATATATAAAACAAGAAATTTCAGACTGTTTGTTTGCTAGTGTTACGCAAAGGAAAGTTATTTGACAGTACAAATTACACTGCTGAAAGAGAAAAAAAAAGTATATGAAATTGGCGTTGCGTACAGGATTAACTCTAATTACTTGGCGTAAGTATAAACTGACATAGACTCGTTTTTCAATTATCCTTTGCGCTACATTAAGTAATCGTTATAAATCCGCCGAAATAAATTAATTTTTTGAAGTCGTAATTACGGTTTTAACGCCGAGCACAAGCGTCTTAAAAAAGACGCTAAAGCTCTGCATATTTTGACGTGGATATTTTTCTCCGCTTGTATCAGATTAATTCCCTCATTATCGATGTGTTATTTTACGGTACTGTAATTATATTCCTTGAATTGATTTTTCCAAACTTTAGATATAACTTGTCAGAGATAGCTTGGTATGAAAGCACCAATCATTTTTTTGTGCGAATGTTTTTTATGGTGGTTAGCTGGCCGCCGGATGACGTCAGTGCTGGTGTAGCGTTGAGCGGCCTGTAACTATAGTGCGTCTCATTGTTATATTGTTGTAAAGAGTACATGACGCACTCTGTTGCCAGATGACTACCGATCACCAACACTCTACAAGTTACGCTAAGTACATACATGCAAGAAATATGCAACGAAAGTTGTCATCATTGTAGTCTCTAAAAAGTATAAAACAACGTCGCTTATCCGCGTCTGTCTGTGTATTCGCTTAGTACTTCTAAACTACTTGATAGATTTTGATGCGGTTTTCAACATCATTTAGATAATTTCTTGAGGAAGGTTTTGGTGTATAGCACATTTATATTTAATGTAAGGTAAGTAGAAAAATGTTGACGTTTATCGTAAAAATAAAAACTTTTCGGGCGCTTGCATGGCTTGCGCTGACTAAACCATAAGAGATACATCAAATTAATGTACTATGGAATTGTACTCTCAAAAAGGTCTACAGAGAAGTTCGCGATATCATATGTTTATCTTTTAAGGATGACCCACAGTAACAATTTTTGTCTTTCAAAGTTCGATAAAAAATAATGGTTCACTTGCGAAGCCGTTTTGACCGACATAGTATTATTCCTTATTCAATTAAATATGTTAGTTACCTTAAACATTTAGTTAAGATTACATTTATCCATTACACCGTATCGTTTAAATGAATATCGTAGAAGATATCACAGGTTTTCCTTCTATATCCGGGCAAAGCCGGGGCAGTTCTGCTAGTATTGCATAAATATAAAATAGTTGTTGGCTACACCCACTGCAATATGAGAGTGGACACACTATACCTGTGTGCAGTACAAGCTGTGGTAATGTGCCTGCGAGTTGGGAAACACGCACGGTTCTGGTTTTTGAGCCTCGTGACGTAGGTGCGGCACCTTTGTGTTTGTCGCTGAGCTTCATGTATTTTCAATTTTCGATATTTAATATTTTTTTAGATTTGTTCATATTTGTGAGTTTTAGAGTCTGTGATATTTACTGGCTAAATAGGCTCCTAAAGCCAGGCGTGTTTTGAGTGTATACTAAAGATGAGGTTTCTTCACAAGTTTTGAATCGAATCCTTTGAAAATTACCCCATTTATGACGTGTTTGATTATTTACTAAACAAATTCATGCATCACGAACGTTTTATACTTGTGTTAACATATAAATTCATCATTTTTGGTTAACTTAATATAAATTTTACTTATATTTTATCAAGAAATTACAATATTCCATTTCTAATTAATATGGTTGAAACGGAGATATCTAGTAACAAATAATTCTCATGCGCATTGTTGTTACACAGAGTGCGCACGAATGCGGTGGGTTGTACCTTTGGTGTGGTTACCTGCACTCGGTTAGGCTTTCTTGTACGAGGCGGAGGAATATCCTGGAAGTAGAACTTTAGCAGGGCGTCAGAAAATTTGGAAGAAACCTTGAATGGACTCTAGACAGAGTCTTCCGTTTTCTGCGCATGTAGCCAGCATTGGCCTGTCCTAAACCAACACAACTGTGAAAGTCACACAGTCACCAGTAATGAACGTGTTTGTGTATATGTTAATTTTTGAAAGACAAACACTTCTATATGAATAAAATACTTTTACCAATATGAATGTAATCAAGCGGCATTACAAATTAGAGGAAGTATACAAATGTCTCGGAGTTCTTGGTTATTGAACAGTGTTCTAAAGTTAAATCCAATCCATGCAGTCTCCGCTAGTCGTGTTGGCAGTTGAGTGCCGGTTGTGCTTGGCCAGCGAGATCGCTGTCCCACATCCACTCCGCGGTACTGCGCCGCCGTGCAAGTGACGTGGGCGGGCTTTATCTGTGTCGCACGGGCGAGCTCTGTGTGCGCAGGGTGTCACGTCCTGTCCGGCGACGATGTGTCCAGGCCCCCGGGTCGAACCGCGGACACGCTGGATGTGTCGCGCGTATTGCACGAGTACTGTCGCCGCCAGCTTCCTGTTTCGCGCCGGCGTGTCCATCGCAGTGTTGTCTTCGTAGAGCAACTTCCGGGAGAGATACGAGCGCGCACCGCTCCACCAAGTAACGGGAAACCTTGCGACGGAGGTAAAGGCTGTTCACGGTAAACTGGCCACTTCCTAAAGCCGTGCTTAGGTCTACTTGTATGGGGATTGTGTATTTACCCACCATATACAAAAGTAACAGTGCCATGAGCCTAGTCACTTTATCCGTGCGTCGATCGAGTGAAACTGTGAAATTATGATAAAAGTAAATATTACACTAATTTTCTCACTTCCACTCTTATGCATTTAAAAAAACACAGAAAACTTTTTTTTTTTTTTCCACTTAACACTTTTAACTAAACGATGAGACGTGGAATTACTTTCCCTCCGTTGTTGCCAACTTTACTGGGCGAATGCCAGTCACTGTGCCCGTGAAAATCATGGAACTAAGGGGAGTGACATTTCTCAAAGGTTGATTTCAAAAGTGCTCACTTTACCGTGAACAGCCTATATTCGCCTTTAGTGTGACGCGTTTTACGAGCGCGTGAGACATGATTGTATTCTACAAGTTTATGTAATCCAGTATAAAAAAAAAAAGAGCAATCCTTAATAAATTTTTTACTAACTTTGTGAGCAAGTATTTTAGCATTGTGGTGTACGTCTGCCGAAATATTTCTTACGTCATTGTGACGCAAGAAATTATGCGAAGTAAATGCATCACTCTGGCGAAATATTTGTTCACCGAGTTAGGAGACATCATCTGGATTGCCCTTGCTTAGTTTTTCAATGTCGTCTTCAAAAAACCTGCGCACTTCAGTTCACGTATTTGGCGTTAATTTATGCACCAAGTCGGAAACTATGTTATGTTTCACGTATTTTCGGGCTTCGCTTGTGTTTGTCAAGCAGCGGCGTCAATGTAACGTCGATGGCCTTGAAGTTGTCGCGTCCGACCGTGACCAGCGAGACTGCAAAGCGGCGCAATATCTGTGACGTCACTGTAGGTTGACATTACAATCGCTATGCTGCATTGGTTTGGAATATACAGTGCGGTAAAATAATAGTATTACGTTTTTGCTGCTTTCAATCTGTTTCCATTTGTAACTAAGTTAAGAACGACGTCAGAAATATTTCGTAATGATACATNGCTTGGAATATACAGTGCGGTAAAACAATAGTATTACGTTTTTGCTGCTTTCAATCTGTTTCCATTTGTAACTAAGTTAAGAACGACGTCAGAAATATTTCGTAATTATACATATTCTCTAAATATACAAACTATGTTCAGAAATATAACCTAATGATACATTCGCTGAATTTATAAAAAATAATTAATTTCTTTATTGTTCTTTGTTTAGCAAGGATGCTATGAAATAAATAATGTTTAACCACTTTGGACTGAGTCTTTCTGTGTATCATATTTCTTAAAACAGCTATGTTGTNTTATGAAATAAATAATGTTTAACCACTTTGGACTGAGTCTTTCTGTGTATCATATTTCTTAAAACAGCTATGTTGTTTGAAACAATTTGTAGAAACTAACTAATGACGAAGTTGAAGTACTTCAAGTAAATTTGTTTAATATCACTGAAATAAGTTTGATTTAAACACAAAATGCTGATGAAATCGCTTTATGCATTGCTAGAACCTAACACCTGTGAACAGGGATTTAGCCCGCCTAGCAGCATTATAGTTTTATTTTCCGTAAATAAGGTTGCTGACTGTAGAATTAAGTTATTATGGCTTATGTACAAAGGTAAAGTTTTTACTTTTCTCGTAGCATTATAGCCTACAATTTAAATGATAAATTATGTCATAAGAAGTGATTAAGCCAAAATTAGGTCAGGAGGGAAATGTAGATCTGGTCTGCAAAACCAGGAAACGTATGGGAATTTTTAAACAGAAATCGAGTGGCCACTCTGCTATGTTTTTTGATAGTGAACCTACCATTAGTCTCGATTTGTATGGTGTTGAGGGGATTCGTAAGTGCGGGTTGCCAGTATACCAGGGTGGTCACTACCTGGAAAAGTCAGGGAGTTTTACGAATAACCGTTAAATATTTCAAGAACACATAGTAAATATTAAATTTGCTGACAGAGTGACAAGTTAAAAAACTAGTAATGTTGGGAACAAAAATAAAACTCTTTGAGCGAAGAATGGAAAAGGGAGTTGTTGACATTAGTGCAAAGATTAACAGTATAAAAAATGTAATACGCAACAAATTATGCAAGTTCCAGAGTAAGCTTTCCTATCATCACCAAGTGAGCAGTTTGGATAGGTATGTAAAAAATAGAATGTTGATTTATTTTTTTGCATTATTTGCAAACCTGACTATAATTTTGTTGTAATTTTTTCTTATCCTTGTTATCAGGGAATTCTTGCATTTATGCCTGTATGGTTTGTGCTAAGAATGTCTTATAATATTACCTAGTTTTCAGGTAAATAATTACATTATTTTTTGCCAATGAAAAATTAAATTAGTGAGGGAATTTGTTTCGGCTTAAAGTGGCCAGCGTGTCTACGCGACGTGATTCAGAGGAGGGAGAGGAGAGCCTTGCTGTGGAGTTGGTCGAGCCAGCGAAGCCTCCGCCAGATGTGAGGTCGGCTCTCCAGTAAACACGGCCACAAAGGCCGCATTATTGCGTGTTTACCGCACGCCCCGGCTCGCTCACGCACACCGTTTAACGACTGTGAGGGCGCAGACCTCCGCCTCTCCGTCATCCCCTGCAGTGAGTGTCACTCGCCTACGAGTTCATCCGCGGGTCGTAAATAAGGCTAGGTGACCTGCAACTTCCCTTACGTCACGCCGTAGATTCAGGAGAGATGATCACCAACATTGACCCACGGCTTGACGACCGAACTACCGACCACGTGTTTGGTTTGGTTTTTCGACGGACTCGTGCTTTTATAACAAGATATTTAGCGTCGCTTTTATATGTATATCATATACTCACCTTCCAGTAAAGTGAACCAGATTTGATTCTCGGCGGGTTCACGCCCGGGATTTTAGCATCTGGGAATCGTGCCGGACGATGCCGCTGGTCGGCGGGTTTTCTCAGGTGTGTCCCGTCCCCCTTGCCCTTGCATTCCGGCGCTGATCCATACTCGCCTCGCTTCACCCTCATAGGCTCTCAAGACCTCGATGTTAAGAGCCGTCCAAATCTCTTCACTCACTCGCTTTTCTTATGTTCATAGACCACAGGAAATGTTCTAACTTATATTTATTTAACACTATCCTATCCTATCCTACTAATATTATAAATGCGAAAGTCTGTGTGTATGTTTGTTACCACTCAGCTCCATAACGGCTGAACGGATTTTGATGAAATTTGGTGTGTAGGTACTTTAGGTCCTGGAATAGGACATAGGATACTTTTTATACCGGAAAATTGTACGGTTCCTGTGCAATAACAACAAAACGTAATTCTGCAACGGCTGGGAACGTGACCTATTTTTTTCCCCTCTGGTGTCAGAGTTTATCAGGCCGCTCAGGGACCTCTGAAACGGCTTAACGACTGCTATCAGTCGATGACATGTGTGCCACTGGGAACGTTGCTTAACTTTGGTGATCGATTAAGATCCCTCAGCCAAGCGCAAAAAGTAGTACCGAGGTACACTTTTTTCTAAAGCTACAACTTTATGAAACTCACGTTTTGATGTTCATAAATTGACGCTGGAAAGCGGAAATGTGGTAACTACGCGATATTTGTACAGATACACTCCAAAAACAAGACCCTACTTCTTGGCTATCTGGTAAAAAATATTTCCTTCCTTTTGGGTTGCCGTAATCAATTACAAACCTAGGCCAACATGGTATAATTTTATAATTCTGTTTTCACATAAATGAATTGTCTTTTCCCAATTTATTTATTAGTGTATCACTGTAAGACTCTCTTGTACCCGGGCGAAGCCGGACTGGTTCGCTAGTATTTGAATATGAGTGTAATAGTGTCCTTGCGTGGGACTGAGAGTCGGCGTGGAGAACCTACAGCGAAGTGGCGGAGTACTGAGTCACACTCGGCGGACGCGGCAGTTCTGGTTCAAACCGGCTTAGCCACGGGGTCAAGCGAGCATGGCTCAAGTATAACTGTTTTNGCTAGCCTCTCTTTCCCGCTGCGTTTCAAATGCAAGACAACTGTGCTGACAAGAGTCCTCCCCAGGACTTGTACTACCCCCGCGCCGAGGAGGTTGCTCCGGTGACGTAAAGTCGCGCATTAGTTACGGCAGTTCCAGGTAACGTAGGTGGAGGGAAGACATTTGTCGATTTGTGGACGAATATTCAAGATAGGTGTACTGTGTTTCACGTAAGATCGCTCAATTTCGACAGTTCTGTGGACTTGTGCTGTTTGATGACGTGCCCGCAGGTCACAGTGACAATAGACATTTCTTGTACAAATGAGAATCTGAGTCCCTCGGTTAACCAGTACATAGTACGTTTGGATTGGCATTGTGACCTGCGAGCACATCATCAAATACTATATACCATCATAACTGCCAAAATTTAGTGAGCTTACATGAAACTGAGTGTAACTTAACAACTGTGAACTAGAAAACTCCACCTGTCACCCGCACGTGTAAACAGTCTCTGTAGTGAAAGTCTCGTGTTCGTAGTGTGTGGAATTTTGAAGTCCAGGTAAAGTATTTCCCGTCCGCTCCCCAAACGAAAATGTAATTTTATTTCACCCCAGTTAGTTAAACGTCGAAGAAATAATCCAAGTATTACACTTACGTTCCATTCCTGTCGACAAAAATCTCCACATGGTGTCAAATTTTGATAAGGCATTATTTTCCGCTAGTACGGTGGAGTGATAAAACCTGTGTTTGTATGTTCCTTTTGTGTGCGATTATCAGCCGTGTTATTCCTCACGCAAAGAAAGCCGCAGTGTGCTGGCGCCATAAATAGAAGTCGTCCAATTCGTATTCTCAGTCGTCCTTGAGGATATGGTTCGTATTCTCAGTCGTCCTTGAGGATATGGTTCGTATTCTCAGTCGTCCTTGAGGATATGGTTCGTATTCTCAGTCGTCCTTGAGGATATGGTTCGTATTCTCAGTCGTCCTTGAGGATATGGTTCGTATTCTCAGTCGTCCTTGAGGATATGGTTCGTATTCTCAGTCGTCCTTGAGGATATGGTTCGTATTCTCAGTCGTCCTTGAGGATATGGTTCGTATTCTCAGTCGTCCTTGAGGATATGGTTCGTATTCTCAGTCGTCCTTGAGGATATGGTTCGTATTCTCAGTCGTCCTTGAGGATATGGTTCGTATTCTCAGTCGTCCTTGAGGATATGGTTCGTATTCTCAGTCGTCCTTGAGGATATGGTGGGTGATGTCTACTTTCCCGACGTGTACATTTGCATGATGCTGACGCCGTCTTTACAGATCAAATTAAGGCCTGGCATCAAGTTGTGGCATCTCTGTGGTTCTCGCTTTTCTTCGTTACTACGCTCTTCTTTCCCTCGGGCTTCTTTTTTTGCGTTATTCTTTCTGTTTTTTTATTTTACTTTTCTCTTATGTCACCGTCATTTCGTGGAAAACATTATAAAAACATAAAGAACACATTAACTTTTTTTTCTGCCAAATTTAAGTGAAATGTATCGTGGTGTGTGTTCAATCATGTTAGTTGTATGCTAATTCAATTTACGGTATGAATAAAACAAAATGAAACATGAAACGGGTTTCTGTTGTTACCAATGGAAACGAGATGTTAGGACGTGGAACTGTTTTCGTAATTCGTTGTCTAAAATGCTGCGACCATTGCAGTCGGCGCTCATGTTGGAATTGTGTATAGTTACGGGCAGGGTTTTTATATTTCATCAAAGGTTGGTTCCTAGAGTGGGTAATTACTTAACTGTGGACCAATAGTGTCAGAGATACGAACCCAGAACCCTCTTCGCACGTCAAGCCTCCGGTAATCGACGAGTCCCCTCCCTCCTTAAAAAGATCCTTTTTAAAGTATTATTATAAATTACTCAAAAAAGTGGAGAGGTTTGAGTGATCTTAGAGTCGATGAGGGTGTAGCGAGGCGAGTATGGAGCAGCTCCGGAATGCAAGGGCGGGGGAAACGGGAGATCCCCGATAAAACCCCCGCCGACCAGCGGCATCGTTCCGCACGATTCTCGCGTGCGAAAATCCGGGCACGACCCCGCCTGTAATCGAACCCGGTTTGCCGAGGTGGTAGGCGAGCGCTCTAGCCGCTACAGCACCGCGACCCCGCCGTCTTGCGTGAACGTGTTGCTTTTATGGCAGGATTTACAACCACCCGTCGCGTCCGTCCATCCATCAATCACGTGACCAACAGCCAATCAGAGGTGGCTTTTAGATCTACCCATCCGTCCGTCAAAACTTTCGCAAGCTTTAACTTTTGACGGACGGACGGACGGATGAAATTACAACCTTCTAAAACTTGCACGTTTTCTTACCCGCTCATCCCGAGTTGTGTAGAAGGCTTTGTAATGTGTGCAGTGTTTTGTTTTCATATGTTTGTTTATGTAGCTGTAGAATGAAATCACGTTACATTTTTCCTGAAGATTTATTGATAATTACGTTTGCAAACACGAGTTTCTTGTTTGCAATAGTAAAAGTAATAAAATCATGCTTTATGTGCTATTTTAATTTTTTTTTTTAACCATCAATTAATTTTCGTTATGTACGTGTCAAACACAATACCGCCAAAAAATATTCAATTTTTATGGAGAATTTTTTCTATTTGTAAACAGTTTTGCTTGTTTTAGTTAGCAGCAATGAAGTGACGACGGACGCACGAAGATTGGTTGTAAATCGCTCGGCTGGGTGACGGACGGGCGGGTGACTGATGGACGGATAACTTGTTAGATGGAGCGAGAAGCGGGGAGTTGGCGGTAAGCCGAGCTCGGCGGAGACGGCGAGCAGAGCCGCGGGCGTGTGTGGACTGGCAACTGCGTGTAGTCCATTCACGGCTACTTCAAACTGTTCTGAAGCCCCGCCTACTTCCAGGATATTCCTCCGCCTCACGCAGACTAAGCTGATCTAGTCAGCGAGATCGGCCTACCTTATCTTTAGTGTATAATCTCGACGAGTCTTGCGTGCTCCATTGAGGTTGTCTGACTGATGTAGTTGGAAAAACATTTTTTTTTACGTTTCTATGTTAACATTTGCTGTACTGGCATTTCTTCTCGCTACCGCATACTGCCTGTCACTGATATTCTATAAGAATGACCTTGGCCGTACTGCATCACTTAGCAAACAGTCAAGCTCTTCATATATCGAAACAACTAAACGAATCTGTTAGTTAGCGCGTTCTTTTTTCTGTGTATGAACAAAGCACCTCATTGGTCACGGCACTGATGACGTCAGATGCTGATGGTGCAATCCGTTCTATGAGACCACGAAAGATAAAGTATTGCCGTCTCCATTCGGTCAACACCACACACCACGTCTGTACCATCAGCACCATACGTCACAGGTCACGTTAACCAATCAAATGCCGTATCAGCGACGGCACGATCAGCTCTGACAGACGTATCTGCTCAATCGTGGCGGCAGCAGACCTTTAAAGTACGTTATACGAACATCCTACATTAACAGTGTTCGAACTTCAAATACTATTTACGTTTTTTTTTTAATAGTGTTATTGGCAGAAACGCAACATGGAGAGTGGGTACTGGGCAGTTAACATGCGCACTCTACGTTATTTTCTGTCTTACGTTGTATAGGCTGTTCATGGTTACTTCCAACTTTTCTGAAGCCCTGCTAAAGTTCTACTTCCAGGATATTACTCCGCCTCGTGTACACATAATTGGTTAACAACTATAGAAAATTACACCAAAGGGACAGCGCACCGAATTCCTGCGCTGTCAGTGAAATGTTATTTTGCACTAGAACTATATCTTACTAGGCATTGCCAACACGTGTATTTTCTCCCAGTTTTATTCATATTAACTACAAATGAAATATTATAACGTATAAATAAAATATAAGTAAAAGTTTATTTTAACTAAAAATAAAGTACTTTTATATTAATACAAGTATAAAACATTTGTAATACGCGACATGTTTAAGGAACAACCAAACACGTCATACATAGGCTGATTTCAAAGGTTTGAGTAAGAAAGAGTGTAGAAACCGCTAATCGAGTGTAAGAAGGGCGGGCGTGGTGTATTTGAGCGCGGAGAGTTGGCAGCGGCGACTGGCGTGTAGTGGCGAGTAGTCTCGGCGGGGGCAGGCCTCGTCCGGAAATAGCGGGTCTGGTCGCTCAAGGTCCCGGAGGCTCGTCTGCGAGGTTCGTTGATCCGCGCGCGCTGCGTGCGAATAAACACGTGGCCGCGACTTCCTGGAGCTCCGCGACCAACGTAGCTTCCTGGCAGTTTCCCCGCTCGCCGGGGCTCGCCCTACCGCACGGCGTCCAAGCCTGGCCCGCGTTACCTGCACACTGCCTGCTGGCTGGCAGCTGCCACGCTTCAATAGGGAATCCCATGCTAGCGAAATTTCCCCTCGGTGCGTTGATTTAGATAGGCGTTTCAAACAAAATGTATTCTTCGCGAATATTTTACGAGAAGTTCCTTACAGCGGAGATGTTTCCATAACATGCTTAGCCTGTTTCCAAGGAATTTTTAAAATTTATGTTTTGTAAAAAAAAGTACATACTGTCTATCTATATTGGAAATATACGCTCGTAGTGATCTTCTCCTAAAAATTCGTGGAGACTACATTTTGTTTGAAACGTCTATCTTGAAAATTAACGCACTGAGGCGAAATTTCCTTGACATTGCGCAGCTGCCGGCCGGTAAGAATCTAAGTTTTGAAGGTAGGAGGAGACTGGCTTCCAATGAAGCACTGCAGGACACCGTCAGCAGAGTCCCCCCTCCTCTAATTCTAGCGCCACTCCCAACCCGAGACGCCAATCCAAGGCGGCGTTTGGTCCAGGGTTATGTTGTAGGCTCCCCACGACATAACAACCGGCGCAGGAAGACAACTTACGTGCTAGAAAGGCGTGTGGCGGCAGTAGTGTCATAACCTACCCACGTGACTCAGTGCTCTTATAGCCGCTCGTTTGTAAAACTGCTTTATCTGTAAAAAGAAAATTACCTTTACGTATTTTTCCGGGGGAAAAACTTCATACCCCTGCTTTACAAGTTTGAACAACAACATGCGCTATTAAATGTTCACATTTCTTCAACAATGTCTGATGCACGGGGACATTTACACCTAACTGGCTCTCCCAGGCCAATAATAATATTTCCGCCGTATTTCTTACATTAACACACGGAAATATAATACGCATACGACATGCCAGTTGCGGAACAGTGTTAAAAGTATCAGCCAGTTCCAGTAATAACAAAGGATATAATCACCATCTCCTGGGACCAACAGTTAATCATTAAGCCTGACGGGGTGGACATGGAAAAAAAGGAGTTGATAGATGTTGCTAAGTATGCGTAAAGACCAGAATGTTGTTATCAACAAGTCAGAGAATTTCTTCAGATACAAATATTTGGCCATAGAGGCACGANTTTCTTCAGATACAAATGTTTGGCCATTATATAACGTGGTGTCCGAAAACTAGAGTATGGCCTATCATGGAAGGTGTCACGGTAACAGCGAGGTCCGTAGATAAGCTTGTTGGTCAACTAGTAGGAACTGAGAGATTGCTAGAACTACAGAAGGTTGCAATCTAAGGGACCTCTCACATTGTGAGGAAGGTGACCACATGAATGCTGCTTGTAACTTGCGCACCTGAAGGAAATGGTATTTCTTAGGATACAGCTAACATAATGACGCAGGCCTGCCAGCAATATTCCGAACTTCTATTGATCTTACGGATGTAGTCAGGGCAACGCATAATATTAGCGCGGACTCTCTTTCTGGCCATTTAACAGTCATTTGTTGAAAGGATCATGTGGTTCTTGGCTACATAATCATTAATATTTATTGTGATTTTCCAGGCTGTTTGGGGTTGATTGAGCACTTTTGAAAATGACTTGGCACGTTCCAGGGACAGCTGTGTAATTCATGTTTCTGGAGCGGGTTGGATAGTTGTAAATCCCACATATGCCCTTTGGTGTTTCGCTTGCGACTCACCAGGGACGTCAGGATGCCAGACTTAAAGCTGAGGTAGGCAGATTGACCTGCCCCATACCAATAAAACTGTCAGTCACAAGGCCAGCAGTGATGAACGTGTTTGTTAATATCTTAATTTTACGAGACAAGCCCTTTCATATGAATGAAAAAATTCTACTAGTTTCAATTTAATCTAATTGAATTACAAATGTGTTAGAGGAAGTGTGAAAACATCTCAAATCACTTGTTTATATAAAAAGTGTTCCAACCACAAATCTTCGGGAGACATTTATGATAGTCGTATTTGGAGCGTCGAGGCACAAGTTAGGCGGGGTGAGTAATCCTCGGCCGGGTGGACTGCTGGGCGCCCCGCCAGGTGCGAGGCGACGTATGTGCAGGCGGCGGGATGCTGTGCCGGAGCATGCGAGTCCTGGACGGACATCTGCTGCCTGGCAGGTGTGGCCAGCGGGCAGGTGCCGAGTCCCTTGCCGTGCAGCTGCCGGGCTGTCCCTTCCCGAGGTCAAGTTTAGCACGTCTCCCATGCTCTGCCTCTAACTGACTCAGCAAGAAAGACCAGGATGAGTTACAAGGAGAAGAGAGTGTTCGGAGGACGTGGCGCAGAATAGCGACGAGGCCCAGGCCAGAACTTGGCGGTACAGCTGCGTGGCCTTGACAACTTCTTCTCCACCCGTCTGGATACCGGTCAAGACCATCCTCTGCTGACATCTCTGACTGAGACGGACTCGATAGACTACAGTGTAGTATAGACTCGCCCTTTGCTTCCGCGCCGTTGGGGGGGAGAGGGCAGGAGGAGGGGAACTATTCCCTGTACCGGCCGTACTCGGAATCTTGAGTCCCGTGCACACTCGAGAACACTGGCCGCGAAATGTTGTTACTGGATATACCGGCATGCTTAGATTTTGATACGTGAAAGAAGGATTTGCTAGGACACGATAGTGTGTGTGTGCAAGTAGTTTGTTATATTTCAGCTTCATTTCGAACACAGCATGGCGGTGCAAAATTTCAGATGTTCCCGGTGGTACCTGAAGAACACTAGAGCTAGTTTTAGCTTTTGATTTGTGGAATTCTAACGTAATACAGGAGGTAGTGCTCCTGGTATAACCATTTTATCGCGGTGTCGACCACCAGGAGGGGAGGTTTTATTAGAAAATTGTTCGGTTCCTCCGACAACATTGTGCACTGCCTTGGCGGCCTCGCTGAACACGTCCAGCATAAAGTGGCCTTTCCACTGGTGTGTGTTTTTGCAAGCATGGTGACGTTACGATCTCATGGGCACAGACCATGTCCGTCTTCTCAAGACCCTGCCTTCCCCACTGCGTGTCAAGATAGTGTTGCTGGAGGTCAAGTTTGTAACTTTAGACGAAGCGAGCGATCTAGCGTAAAGGATGCCGCCGCACACACCGATAAACTCGCTGACCCTGAGAATCTCATATTTCTCCATTTATCACGCAGGAATGTCGTCGCCATTACCTTTCTCACAACAACTTTGATTGCCGAGAACGTCCTAAACGGCACCTACCTCGAGTATAAATACCACATGTGGGCCTCTGAAGGAGGGAGTGATTAAGAGCCAAGAGTTTGGCGTCTCGTGCGACCTTAAGCGACAGTTGGGCTATTCCGGAGCAGCGAGGGACGACTGAGGCGATCTGCGAGAGTGCGTCGGCGAGCTAGTGAATGGAAATACAGTTTTAACTAAACGTGTTAAAATAATTGGAGTAGTTTAAGGGACAATAGCAAGAATAAATACTGTGATAAAGACATTAATTTAAATGGAGATAGTAATTAAATATTGCGTTTTCAAGACCCCGATGTTAAGAATAATAAGAGTTATTATTAGGCCGACGAGGGTGAAGTGAAGCTAGAATGGAGCAGCACCGGAATGAAAGGGCGGGGGAAACGGGAGATCCCGGAGAAAACCCGCCGGACAGCGGCATCGTCCGGCACGATTCCCACATGCGAATATCCGGGAGTTACCCCGCCGGGAAAGGAACCCGGTTCGCCTAGGTGAGAGGCGAGTAGTCTGACCACTACACCACCTCGATCCCACGTTCTACGGAAGAAAGTTTCTAGCCGTGGGAGCGGTGCGGATCCCCAGCGCCATCCCTAGGATACAATGCCTGGCGGCGGCTGTTTTTGCACGAGGGTTGCAATGTTTCCCACGCGGGCGAATCTCGCAGCTCGGTCGCTACGGACGAAGCGGTCCAGCGCCGAGCCCGGGGCTTTGAATTGGTTGAGAGTGGGGCGTGTGGGGGGAGTGAGTTGAATAGGCCGAGGGGGCGGCATTGTGTGGAGGGTCGCCGGTCTCTCTCTCCTGTCTCCGCCGTGATCGATACTCGCCATCGTCGGCGGGCAAGGAAATCGACCAGGTGCTGTGACTCAGCCCCCAGGTGACTCACGCCACTTACATCGAAGAAACGCAGCCGAGGAGCCCCCATTATTACTTCTTAGTCGGCTACCGCCGCCCCTTCTGCCGTATGTAGCTACTCGCTAGCTTGCGCAGGATGGTGACTACGCGCTTGCAAGACAGTCCGCGCAACAGTCGCGTAACGCACGAAATTATATTGTTATTAATAAAATTGTTTTTATAAAACAAGTTGACCCGAAGAACGACAGTAGATACCTGAATTTTTTATTTTACTGTTGTATTATACCACAAATTATAATTTTACTAATAACTAACAATTTTTTTATTATAAATGTGGCTTTTATATTTGGTGTGTTTTTGAATCCGGAATACACCTTCCCACACCTCCCTATTCAGCACGTCTTCTCCCCGATGCCGTGTAAGATGCCACGCTTATACTAAATCTCGTTCAAAAATATCTCGTGCAAGACTTATTTCGTACGAAAGCAGGAGATGGAACGCGTCTTATTTACAAGTGTGTGTTGCATTAAACGAGTGATTCTATTTATTGTTCTCCGCTAGTCATATGATCGTCTATCAACTATACAGGTTGGGGGAAAGTGGAGATATAGCTGGTTGAAGAGGAATCTGGCGAAAAATATCAATTGTGAAGAACTGTTGAAAGTCGTGTTTTCGAAATAGATTCGAGTTCAGATGTGAAAATGGACAAACACAAGAACTATCCTGTTATATTTAATGCCTGATTCTTTAAAACAACGTATGCTCATTAGATTTAGTTATTAAAATTATGACTAGTTGAGGTATTCCGAGGCCATCAACTTTTCTAATGCTGCCCTTCATCCCCACCACTCCTGCCTCTGCCCCCCCCCCCACGTAATTAATCTTCTACTCAAAACGACCTGAAGTGTGGGGTGCGCTCTTACTGTCTTTTTAAACACGCCACTGTCTAAATACGCGTGTGCTGGCCAGCTCAGTCATCGCATCAAGCGGGTCAGTCACTGCAGTAATGACCGGCCAATAATATGTGCTACAAACTCTTTAAAAAATACGGAATTTTAAGTGTGTAGTTTTATTTAAATTGTGTCTAAATAGAAAAAGAATTGGGACTGTGTTATTTATTTTCACCGAAATCAATATACGAGATATCTAATGCTTTCTCGTTACAAACTCAACCATGTAAAAATTAGAACACTTCAAACAACTGGGAACAATTACTTACGAGTACTATCATCACGTTAGTAATGGAAAACCGTGTACACTTTTGTTGCAACTTTACAGAGGTGCGTTCTTCCAGTTGCACGTCCCGATGCGAACCACGATACATCACAGATGTTGGAAATAGTGATGGGAAAGACATGTGACTGCCGCGATACGACCGAAAATGCAGTGTGATTGGAATATCTACCGAAATATTGTGATTGACCAATAAAATGAACCGTGGAACCGTGAAGTTTGTTTACCATACATTCATAAATGTTCAATGTGACCACCACGAGCGGCCCGAACGACATCTACGCGATAATTAAACTCGTTTCACACTCTTGTCAGCATGCCCGGTGTTATGGTTTGGATGGCGTCCGTAATTCTCGTTTTGAGGTCGTCAATGTTAGCCGGTACTGGTGGACGAAACACTTGATCCTTTATGTACCCCATAGAAAAGAAATCGCACGGGGTAATATTCGGGCTTCTTGGGGGCCGGTGATGAAGAGCCTGGTCACCAGTTACTCCTCGACCAATCCAGCGTTGCTGCAACGTCTCCTTCTGGTATCCGCGAGCAGCTAGGTGCCAATGGGGCGGCGCACCAAAAGGAAACATCAGACCGTCCCCTTCACATTGACGTGTCGAATGCGAGCTCGCTGCCCCCTCACCACCTCAAACCGTGAGTTACGAACTTTTGAGTGTTATGTTTTGAAAACTATAATGATATGACAAGTAATAATTACTGCATTAATGAGGCACTTTTCGAAACCTCCTTCAGATAACAAAATTGAAAAAAAAAGTGAAATATGGGGTTACAGCGCGCGGCTCTTAACAACGAGGTCTTGATAGTCGATGCTTGCTATAGTTTTGCGTTATTGTAAAATACAATGTCAAATTGGCTAAACGGGCTTCGTTACCAAGGCCAGTGCACATCTGTGTGCACAATTATGGATGTGGCAAGGGAGAGAAAGAAAGAGAGAGCTTATTTATATGCAGGTGTATAGGGTAGCTGTACGCAGTTGGTTTGCGAGCAGTGTGTGAGACAGTAGTGAAGGACGTTTAGTTATAGGGTAGGGCAGGTATGCATAGGTTGTCATGGTTATGTCCTGTTGATGGTAAACTGAGCAGACCTGCTTACTATTTACTTCTCGGGCTGCATTGTATCCGTTCACCATATATAAAATGTAACATTGCCATGGACCTGATCACTTTATTCTTGCGTCGCGTCGGTCAGTTTAAACTGTGTGGTTATTAGAAATGTTAACGTTTTACAAATTTGCTCATTCTTACACTTGAAAGCATTAAACAGAAAGAACATTAAATTATTTCACTATCAACAAATGTTTAACTAGCACTTTATATTCAACGCTAAGACATGAAACTACTTTCCCTCAGGCATTACCAACTTTACTGGGCAAATAGTGTGCCCGTTAAAATATGTAGGTCGGGGGAATAACATTTTTAAATGTTGATTACAAAAGTTCTCACTTTACCGTGAACAGTCTTTAATGGAGCACTTTTGAAAGCCTTGTTAGGATCTACCTCTCTTTTAATTTTGTATAAATGCCATGTATGTAAGATTAACAGTCTCATGGACCGTCTCAATTTATTTATGCGTCATCCAAATAAAAACCGTGGCATTTTTAAGATAGTATGTGTGTTAATGTGGGAATTCGTGCTCGTAAGTGTGTAAAAAAACACCAACTTCGACAGACATAAACACACTCAATGCAACGTCAGGTCTTAAAACTATTTTTATCAATTCTTTGCATTTTACTTGCCGCCTCTCATGTATTTATGGCCAGTGATTTTTTTTTTCAAAGGTTGTCTTCAAAAGTNGGGGGGGGGGTTGTTAAGCCGATATTACACGATACCTGCAGCCGTACTTGGTCTTGTACAAGGCCTGGTGCACGAGCTGGTCTATCAGCCGCTATATGACCCGCCGAGGGAGATTCTTATTACACGATAGAAGTTCGCGTACTAGCGTTTGACACACTCTGTGGGTGCGCAGTGTGTGGTTGATAGTAAATATGAACACCATTCGTAGAACTAACTGCTAACAGTCAGTAACTTGCGTAGGCCTATAAAAATAGCTAACACATCTGAACATTGTTATATTACTGTTCGCCTTTTACATATAGTTATTGCTTACTAGTATAGTTACATTCATTCTCTTGAAAGTGATGTGAAGTCACTATAGTACGAGTGTGTTATTTTTAATTTTGAAGAAAATTACTAACTGTTTGCAAAATGAATTTTTTTTATCTACATGCCAAGTTATTATCCGTATGTAACATTTAATGATAAAACAAAATTAGAACCCAACGGAGTTTCGAACTCACGCTCTTTAAGTTACTGTTTCTGACCGGCACCGCGACTTTACCACCGCACTGCTAGTTCACACGCGATTTATACTTTAGATAAGCCAACCGCTAGAATTAATTTTTTTATACAGTGGGTGAAATTTTAAATATTTAGAACGGTTTTAAACAGTAAATTAAAGTTGTCATCGCCAATATTATTCGCCGTTGTCATATTTTAATTCTATTTTAGAGATTTTCAACCTCACGGATGTATAATCAAGATGGAGGCGTCCTTTTCGGTTTCTTCGCCAACTCGTTTCAAGTAGTAGCCCTGCGCTCTGAAACTGCGGTGTGATTGGACAGGTACGCAACCTGGTGACCTGCCACGAAAATGAGGACGTGGCCAATCACCAAAGGTGGTAGGAAATGTGGCCGCGCAAGGCGGGGAACGCCGTGACGGGTGCCACACCAGCCCGTGTACCGGCCGCTATGGCGGATCTTGCACACGCGTGTGGGGACTCCGGCATCGTGTAATATCGGCTTAGCGGGCGACGTGTGCAGCGGAAGTGAGGGCGGGTCGTAGCGGTCACGTTCCGCTGCGGCGGCTCGCGTGCTGCGTGACGTCACAGAACCTACGGGCGGCCTTCGCCGCTGTAACTGCCGCTTCTAACTCTGTCTTCATTTATTAAAAAAAAAAACCCCAAACAATAATTCTGCAGTCCAGCTAGTACCATTTATTATATATGAACAGATAAACTTTCTGTGATTTGTTGAACAATGTTACTGGCATGCCATTCAGATAATTATCGTGAGTTATCTAACTTATTAAAGGAAACTATATAATGAGTGAGAAACTATTTCAGACCAACGACATGCACCACAATTGTCGTGGAGTAGGGCTGGAAAACCACTTGAACTCCCCGCCACCTCGCCCAACATCCAGGCATCCAGCTGGTATCAAAGCCACGACCTGCAGAGTATGAAGCGCACACTCGTATGTGCGTGCTGTCAGTAGAACGAAGCAGCTGTGCTATAATTTACGCACTACTCGTTTCTAGGGCCGTGCGAAATGACAATATATCTTGTCACGATATAATTTTCTGCCGTGACTGCTGTATGGTCCAAAAGCGAGAAGCAACACGTGCGATAGTCGGAGTATTGAACGACAGTGCTTGCAGTTCTCGGTTTCTTTGCCCATTTTGAATCAAACCTTTGAATGAAAAATCACCCCTTGCACGAAGTGTTCTTGTTTCCTAAACATGTCATATATCGCAAGCCTTTAATATTCGTATTAATATAAGAGTGCTTTAGTTTTCGGTTGTGTCGAACTTTTACTTACGTTATCTGTAAATTATAATATTTCATTTATAATTATTATGAATAAAACAGGGAGAAAATAGGTGTGTTGGTAATGCCTAGTAAGAAATAGTTCTTATGCAAAATATTATAACATTGAGTGCGTAGGAATGCGGTGTGTTGCCCCTTTGGTGTGATTTTCTGTACTCGGTAAAGGTTTGGTTGCATGAGGCGGAGGAATATCCTGGAAGTAGAAATTTAGCAGGGCTTCAGAAAAGGTGGAAGTAAGCGTGAATGAACTATAAAATTATTTGCAAGTTAGATAATTAAGTTATTATTATTGTGCCTGCCGTTAATAACTAAATTAAAGATTACGATATTTACTAGATCGATATAAGTGATACTTTGCGATACATGGCATCGTAAGTGATAGATCGCTGTGATGTCGATACGCAGAGCCAGGAGGTCCTGCCGGACGTGGGCTGACTGCGAGGGCGCCCCGTCGTTACTGCGTGCGCGAGTGTCGAGGGCCGAATCACAGCGGGTTAATGGGCCGTGACAGTTTCAGGTCGCGCTCGTTCATCTCCCCCGCCCCCGGCAGACATCAGGCTCCTGTGAACCGCTCCGCCGTGCCCACACACCAGTTCGCCGTGCCAGATTACCGCCCCGCCGTTTGTTACGCTCCTAACTTCCGTGCTTTTGTTCTGCTGCGATAACTTCGGAAGGAAGAGAAGGCTGCTTGCATTTAAAAACGGCTTACGGCTTACCCAAGGCCGTGTTCGTTGCCTGCACTAATGCAGCTGCTAGTTAACTCGCGTGATGCTATTCCATCGTATGATGGTTTACCGCAGAACTGAGATTGCGGGAGCTTGTGATTCTGAAGATGTACTTTATGCAGAACTGAGATTGCGGGAGCTTGTGATTCTGAAGATGTACTTTATGTAGAACTGAGATTGCGGGAGCTTGTGATTCTGAAGATGTACTTTATGCAGAACTGAGATTGCGGGAGCTTGTGATTCTGAAGATGTACTTTATGTAGAACTGAGATTGCGGGAGCTTGTGATTCTGAAGATGTACTTTATGCAGAACTGAGATTGCGGGAGCTTGTGATTCTGAAGATGTACTTTATGTAGAACTGAGATTGCGGGAGCTTGTGATTCTGAAGATGTACTTTATGCAGAACTGAGATTGCGGGAGCTTGTGATTCTGAAGATGTACTTTATGTAGAACTGAGATTGCGGGAGCTTGTGATTCTGAAGATGTACTTTATGCAGAACTGAGATTGCGGGAGCTTGTGATTCTGAAGATGTACTTTATGTAGAACTGAGATTGCGGGAGCTTGTGATTCTNACTAGCTTACCCGACCACGCGTTGCTGTGGCATAAAAGATTTTGGTTCTATTCATTTCTGTGAACAATCGAAAAAAAACATTGATAACAACAAACTGAAATGTTCAAACAGACAGCTGTCAACAAAGGCGCTTCCTGACGCGAAAGCATGGTAAAAATGAGCTTTTTGCAGATTTTAGTACTTTTGCAGGTAATACAGATAAAAAAGGAAGGTGTACAGACACTCGGGGGAACAAAAGGAAGGTTTATAAAAAAACAATGCAAATTGGTTTAATTTTTTTGGGAGTTATACGCGTCCGAACAAACGGACACAACATTTATATATATATAAATTTTTTTTCTAAAAGTTTTACCTAAATATTGCAATAGAAGGAAAGGCGTTGAAGAAATTTAGCGTGTGCTAACTTTCAACACGTATATAAATTTAATGTAACTTTTTCTAAAGAAGTGTGCCAACCTTCAAAATTTGTAATTACCTTTTCCAAACTAAAATTCTTAGGGGAGGGGGGATATAAATAATTGAGGTGTTGCTAGTTTTCGAGTCGTATGATGTATTCAGCATTCATTATTGAAATTTCTTCTTTGAAAAGACATAGTATATCGCTCAGATGATTGAATAACTGTAATATTTTCAGTCATCATTGCACTGCAGTATGTTGTAGTCAGTTAGTATGGAGAGAAAGCAGAAGGAACCTTCGATGTGTCAACGTGGCCAGGTAGTATTACTGCATAAACAAGGCAGAAGCTATCACGACGTTGGAAAAATCCTCAGCATTAACTTTACTACGCTAGGTTCAATAATTTATAAATATAGAAAAACGGGGCAAACAGAAAACAAACCCAGATCTGGCCGTCCAAAAGTGCTCACATGTCGAGAACGACGGAATGAATACAGTGCGTACGGCGCAGAAGGGCCCGTTCCGCAGTGCTGTATCCACCGCATCAGAGCTCGCTTCAAGGACCGACGGACAGGTGATTATAAGGAATGTATTGCGCATGTGCACGGCAGGTCTCCGAGGAAGACGCAAATAGGAAACAGCGTCTACAGTTTACAAATGAGTATCGTGATCACACCGTGGAATTTCGGAACGCCGTCATATTCTCCGAGTCGAAGTTTACTCAGTTCGGATCAGATGGGAGCGGGAAGGTTTGGCGAAGACCACACACAGGACATGAACCTCAAAACAACGTCGCCACGGTAAAGCACGGAGGTTGTAGCACGGTGGTTTGGGGCTGCATGCTGCCTGCGGGACATCTGGCAGCTACTGATGGTACAATGGGTGCTAAGACATGCGTATATAGTGGTGTTGCGCCATAACTTATTCGGAAGTGCACAGAAGCTTCATCTTGAAGGCGGTCTTCCTATTTCAACAAGACAACGACCCTAAGCACTGTGCTTTGATAACCTGTGAATGGCTGCTCTATAATGTCTCCAGAATACTTCTCCCTCCACCTCAGTCCCAGAGTCCAGCTCTTAATCATATAGAGAACTTGTGAGATCTTCTCGGCAAAGAGGTTCAAAAGCGCCTCCCTTATAGTAAACAAAAACTTTGAAAAGTACTCTCAGATGCGTGATCCAACATCTCTGAACAATACACCAGAAATTTAGTTCACTCAATTCCACGTCGTCGGGAACAGGTCATCCAAATTAAAGGACTGCATACAAAGTATTGAAACTGTGTTGAAACTACGACTTTACAAACTGTTCGTTTTCTCTCATAATGTAAGAATACTTTTTGTGTGTTACAAGAAGGTTTAATTTGTTTACTTTGATGATCCTTGTAAATAAAATAGGTATTATACAGCGGTGTGTTTTGCTTTTGTTATATTTATAACTAAATGTGCTTATGTTTTCTAAGTTACGTAACATAGATGATGTACGTAAAAATGCTGCTGCAAGAATACTTTTTTGTACCTGTCTATCTAAAGAGAAAAATTACGTGTCTGTTTATTGCACATTTACGTAATTTGCAAGTAGTGAATATTCTGTTTAACACTTCGAGGAAGGCACACTTTTATTATCGTTAAAAACAAACTAGAAGTGAGTCGACTATATCCACAACTGCAGGAACACATTGATTTGTTTGTCTATATTCTAACTTGTCGCACATCCTATTGGTCGACAGACAATCCACCAGGCTTTCATTATTGACGGACTAACAGGAAAACTAAAATTTCGCTTTAGTCTTGTTTCAACGATTTTTTTTTTCGAATATGAGTGGGTGTATAGTTCAACGTGTTAATTTTAGGAATTATATTTTTTTAAAATTATTATTTCCGAAAATTGTCGTTGACGTTATGTTATTTGTTAGTAAAATTCTGAGTGGTACATCTGGGCAAGTTTAGTATTTTATGGAGAGAGAAATACCCATACGAGTTTTTCCAATCTACCCATGGGCATAGAGTCCTAAGTGTGAAGCATGCAAACATATTTTTGTAAAATGATGAAGTTGTAAGATTTAAGAACCTCGACTCGGGGTTTCTTCAGTAAGGATTAGTTTTCCCCCTGCTGGCGCTGGAGTGTGTGTGTTGTGGAGAGAGAGTGTGTGTGTGTGTGAGTGTGTGTGGCCTGGGGCTGGGCTTCCTGTGCGTGCGCAGGATCAGACCGCACCCTCGCGTCGTGAGCAGTTGGAACCCTCCTCCACAGGAGTCAATGTTGACTCGCGGCTGGAGCGTGTCTGGGCGGTGCAAACAGTCGCCCGCGGCCCAGCCTCGTGATATCACAACCCCGCCAGCTGCCCTGCTCCCTGCACGCGCCGCTTGTTGGAGCCACAGACTCTGTCTGCCTCCACTCCTCACTGGCCTCGGGCTGTATACCAGTTAATTGACAATCTTAGTAGTGGGGCAGCNGCGGCGTTCAGGGTTCGATCCCCGGCGGATTCACTCGCATGTGGGAATCGTTCTGGACATGCCGCTTGCCGGCGGGTTTTCTCGGGGTGCTCCCGTTTCGCCCGCCCTTGTATTCCAGCGCTGCTACATCCCAGGTTCTCATTTCATGTCATGTCCGGGGATGACTGACACCTAGGGGTCCCATCTTGAAATACCTTCATTAGGAGAGTGTAGCCTCGCACCGGGTGCACTACACACACGAAATTTGGTATTACTATAGTATTTAGTAGCGTTCTGTTGGGAAAACGTCGATAGTCAATTGTTCAGCGATGGTTGCGATTTGTTCATTTAGTATTTTAGTTAGTAAGTTTCGTTACATATTAAAATACCTAATACGTCATCATTTTGTACGACTAATTCATGTCACTTGACCTTTTTAAGTGCCAGTTTGAGAACGGTCTCAATTGTTCGTCAAACGAGGCAGTCATAATAATTGCTGATGTTAAAAAATATTTTGAAGTTATAATTTGTATCACTAAACTAAATTTCTAAACATCAGTACTAATCGACGTAAAAAAATTCCTACCGGTTATTGAATTTATTTAAATGTAAACATTAAATTTATTACTTAGATTAATGTTGGCAATGAGTTAAGGAAATATTATTTTAAAATGCATTGTTTAAGGAACACGCCTGTCTGGAGCTGTAGTCTGCGTTTGAGACCGAGAAGCGCGCGAGCGATAAGGTTGACAGTGACACGCACATCAAGTGCGCTTTCGCCGCTACGCGCAAAGCTCTGACCTGGCGTGCAGGGTTCTCGATGTGTTACAAACACAGGCTCAAAAAATATTGGAACGGAGAGGACATGTGCAAATAATCCACTTCCATTCAATCTGAGAGTAAATATAAAGTAACGAATTTAACGTACAATAACAAATAAAGTGTAAAGTAAACTATACTTGTTTTAATAGCCTTTTTTTAATCCATAAAATATAGCCTAATATTTCGTGGATAAGTAGTTATAAATAGTATGTGCTGGGGCTGCTGGCTGTGGAGCCGGGGTGGCCATCTTGGATGACGTCATGCGAAAACCGCCTGCTGTCATTCCTCCCCAATGTCAGCTATATTTGATTTCCCTTTTTTTCCCCTCCTGTTCTATCATTCCACCTCGACTCTCCACGCTCTTGCATTCCGATTAGTTTCCTCATCCTCTGACATTCCGTTGTTATTTTTGCCTCATACTCTGACATTTCTTCCTGTCTCTCGCTCCCGCCCGTTATATCC
>NQII01002276.1:70809-105353 GCA_002778355.1 Clitarchus hookeri | reverse complement strand
GGGGGGGGGGGGGGGGGGTTTCTCATATTCCTTCTGGTCTTCTTTATTTTCTCATGCTCCCTCATTCCTTTCTGTCACTGTCAGCCGTTCTAAATCTTGTGGGGGTTTTCTCATATTACTTCCGGTCTCCTTTATTTTCACATTTTCTCTCGCTTTTCGAGTTCTCCATCTTAGATGTTACCTCAGCACCGTCGTCTGTTGTAGGCGGCCATCTTTGATTCCCGCATCCGCCACCAGTGTGTGCTAAACCATCTTTAATTCCCGTGCCTACTACCAGTCGTCTGNCCATCTTTGATTCCCGCATCCGCCACCAGTGTGTGCTAAACCATCTTTAATTCCCGTGCCTACTACCAGTCGTCTGTTGTAGGCGGCCATCTTTGATTCCCGCATCTGCCACCAGTGTGTGCTAAACCATCTTTAATTCCCGTGCCTACTACCAGTCGTCTGCTGTAGGCGGCCATCTTTGATTCCCGCATCTGCCACCAGTGTGTGCTAAACCATCTTTAATTCCCGTGCCTACTACCAGTCGTCTGCTGTAGGCGGCCATCTTTGATTCCCGCATCTGCCACCAGTGTGTGCTAAACCATCTTTAATTCCCGTGCCTACTACCAGTCGTCTGTTGTAGGCAACTATCTTTAATTCTCGCGCGCCCCCCACCAGTGTGTTTGAAGTTGTATAGCCAGGAGCGCTGGTATAGGCGCGGCCATTTTGTACATGTGTTGGTTCACTCGCCTGCAGGGATGCGCTAGCATCGGGAAGTTTAGTTGAAATGGTGGCTGCCAGGAGCACTGGNGGGGGGGGGGGCTGCAGGATCGTTCCGACACCTCTTGAGTCGCCAGTCGGGCGTCTTAACCCCAAGACCACTGCGACATATAGGAGAAGTGGATGTTTAACGACGAATACGTATATACTTATTACGATCCCGACATATAGGGGAAAAATATGGACAGGCCTCGACATTATATATATATATATATAATCACCATTGCATGTTTATGAGAAGAAATATAGTAAATTTTCGCATAGACCTACGCACTCTCCAGACAATAAACTCATAATCGCGAAAAATAAAAGAGTATTTATAATGATGAATACACATAGGAAAGAAACTGTTAGCACCGCGGCGTGCGCGCACGTACAAACTTCATATATATTTATGCTATCCTGGCATCCTGGCAGGATGCCGGGGAGCCACGGCGACCACCTTGGATGATTAATACTTGCATCGGCCTGCGCGTTCTCCAGACAATATGCATCATTGTGTAAAAACTGCAGGCACCGTGCGCACACATTAACACACTTATATGCGTAAAAGATATATATAAAATCTAATAGCATGACAAAAACAATGTCACTGAAACATTAGGAAAAATTAATTATATATACATAAAAGAATTTCGGCATGTCGCGTCTCTACTTAAAAGTTATATGCTTTCATACAGAGACAATAGCATGTGCACATCTGTATCTACAACTTGTCCCGGCATTTGAGAGCGCGTGCTCACTGCTGTACCATAAAACTTGTCTGCACGTGCATTACGGGACAAGGCCGGCACTTGCGCGCGCGGGAAACATTTGTTTTTTATTGTTTTGTAACAACTAGCAGTAAGATAAAAAAAAAAACCTTATTTACAACTACACGACTTTTGTCAGCAAAAGCGTGGTCGTTGTCTCACCTATAAAATACCGTCCACTTCATGCGCTGTCACTCCATGCCAGTACCATACATATTGTCTGAAGAATGTTCGAGTTCATTGCCCCGTTATGAAACTTCTCTCATTCGTTCAGTTGACTGTAATGTCCGAACTGTCGAGCGCGCGCACTTCTGTATCTCAGAGCTCCGCCAGGATGCAAGGCGTTCCAGAACCTACCATAAGTCGCACCGCGCACAGGTCAAGTACGCCTTAAGCCCACCTAAAAGCATAGTTGGCTGTAATTTCAGAACTGTTTATGATACAGCCACCAAATTCATAACATAAGCATAACCCCCGACGATGAACTGGGTCGCATGGTCAAGCACGCCAAATGTTTGTAAATGCTGACCAGCTATGCTTATAACAGAGATTTAAGGCCCACTAGTTCTTATCTCCTTGATTGCAGTCGGACATGATGGCTGTGGTGTGACTTTGGTAGTCGTAGTNGTAGCGACCTCTAAAACCTTTCCAAAAATTAAATAAAAAAAAACTAGTTTATATTTAAGGATAGAAAATCATATGACGGGATGCCGCAGTAGTTTTTTAAAACTCGAAAAATAAGGACCACCCTAACCCCTATTCTACATCAGAGGTGATGTTTTATATGAAATTTGTACCTATATCTTCTGTGAGTGGTAAATGGTGGGCAACTATGCTTATGAGTGGGCTTAGGGCGTGCTTGACCCTGTGGTCCAGTTCATCGTCGGGGGCGATGACAATGTTATGAATTTGATGATTGTATTAAACGGTTCAGAAGTAACAACCAACTATGCTTATAAGATGGCTTAATGCGTATGTGACCTGGTGTTCCTTTTCGTTGTCGGCGGTGATACCTATGTTATGAATTTAGTGGCTGTATCTTACACAGTTCGGAAATTACAGCCAACTTATAGGCTTAGAGCATACTTGACCACGTGGTTCTTTTCGTCGTAGGGGTTGATGCCAATGTTGTGAATTTGGTGGCTGTAACTATGCTGATACGTGGGCTTAAGGCGTACTTGACGCGTGCACTGTTCGACGTATGGTAGCTTCTGCAACGCCTGGCATCCTGGCGGGGATCCGAGAAACAAAAGTGCGCGCGCTTGACATTTCGGATATTACAGCCAACTGAAGGAATGCGAGAAGTTGCACGATGGGGCAATGAACTCGAACATTCTTCAGACAATATTGATGGTACTTGCATGAAATGACAGTGTGAAGTGGACGGTATTTTATAGGTGAGAGAGTGACCACACTGCTGCTGACACAAGCAGTGTAAGTATAATTAGTGTTTGTTTTCCTACTGCTAGTTGTTACAGATCAATAGGAAAGAAATGTTTCTTTGTAGCACTTATAATCTGGGATCTTTTTTAACTTGCCTAACGATTCTATTTTGTTCCCTAACAGATAGAGCCCTGGGACGTCCAGATTGCCGCCGTAGATCAAGTCTGCTCTATCTGTCCTAATAATATTCCATACTGTGGACTTGATCATTTGCAGCATAGAGGCGATCTGTTGGCAACTTTTCCCTTTAGCATGACGGAGAACCAGAAAGTGTCGTTGTTCGAATGTCGTATTCTTGCCTCGCCGCCCCATTTGTCCGCTAGTCGCAAGTGCTGCACTTGGTGGATGATGAGAGACTGACACGAGTTATTACCGCTGACTGAGTTCAACATCCTTCAGCGTTATATGTGGTGAGTATCTGTCACCGTTCAATATTTTTGTTGAACGTAAATCAGTACGCTGTTCAATAAAACCTAACTTTCTTTTTCCTCATCAACACCAAAGTCTTATTCACAGCATTTTCACATAGTTCGAATTACTTTTATGAAAAGTCTAATACTCTTGACTATTTTCCTTTCTTTGCGGCGGTAGTACTATACATGTGTTCACATTACTACCCGTTCCAATATTATTGTGATACACTGTTATATAGTCCATTCACAGTTACTTCCTACTTTTCTGAAGCCCTGCTTAAGTTCTACTTCCAGGATATTCATCCGCCTCATATCAGACAAGCTTAGTTAAGTCTAGAAAATTCCACAAGAAGGACAACGCACCGCATTTGTGTGCACTCTGTGTAATAATATTTTGCATAAGAACTGTTTCTTACTAAGTAATAACAACACACCTATTTTCTCCCCGTTCTAGTTCGTATTAATATTATATGAAATGAAATTTATAGATAAAATATAAGCTAAAATTCAATTTAACCAAAAGTAAGGTGTTTATATGTCAACACAAGTATAGAACGCTTGTGATACGTGACATGTTAGTAAACAACCAAGCACGTCATACATGTGGTGATTTTTGAAAGGTTTGATACAAAAAGCGTANCGTATTAATATTATATGAAATGAAATTTATAGATAAAATATAAGCTAAAATTCAATTTAACCAAAAGTAAGGTGTTTTATATGTTAACACAAGTATAGAACGCTTGTGATACGTGACATGTTAGTAAACAACCAAGCACGTCATACATGTGGTGATTTTTGAAAGGTTTGATACAAAAAGCGTGAATAAACCGCGAATAGACTGTACTCGTGGTTTTATTGTTGGAAAATTTGTAAAACAGTTCGGTACAGACTGATATCGTTGTTTCGCTTATGTCATTGTATAGCCTCTTCACTGTAAAGTGAGCATTTTTGGGGTCTTAGTTACTTGTACCTTTCATCCATTTTTTTTATCCTTTGCCCACCTTTTAAAATAAATATTGCAATGTAGGCAATAAACACATTGTGTCCACTGCACTCGGAAGCTAACGTCTAAGGCTAAAATGAAATATATTTATTATTATTCAAAATGAGAGGACTTTCTAAATTGCTCACTTTATCATGAATAACCTATAGTATGTTTTAAGATACAGCAGACTTTCCTGCGTGATATCTTTATGAAGTGCTTTTCAATCTTCGTCTGAGGTGTGTATTTTCGCAGGTAAACGTAATGGGGACGCGTTTAATAGTTCAATCAGTAAACCCGTACACATTCCAAACACAGTTCAAGCAGCGGACCCCTTAAGTTGGGTTCTTTATTCTTTTATCACAATATATATTGGCGTAATAGTAATATTGATGTTACTAATTATTTCGCAACGTCTGTTACGGGCGAATGAACCCCGTCCATGGTGGAAGGATTCAGTGTGAACAGGCCGTCGATAACTGGTCGGTAAATAGCGAACTACTGCCCTGAGTATTTCCCTGGAGCCAAGCCAGCTAGTTTCTTTGTCCCTATCGTTTCGCCATGTGACCAATTACATTCGTTCCAAATTCTGCCTTTCGCTTAATGGACCGGGAAGCATGTTTACCTCAGTTGTTTTTCAAGCCTTTCCCCGTCTCTCGTTTCCTTCACTTTAAATCGTTTAGAGGGCCGCAGTTGTGTAGTGGTCGGATTACTCGTCCCCACCGCGGTGGACTGCAGTCGATTCCCGGCGGGGTTTTTGTACTTGGGAAATGTGGCGGACGTTGCCGTTGGCCTATGCGTTTTCTCGGGGCTCTCCCTTCCCTCCCATAACTTGCGCTGTGTCGTTTGTAAGCGCACGCCATCTACACGTCTACCCTGCCTGAGGTCAGGTCGTCATGAATGGTGTGAAGGCGGATTCATATTGAAGTTAAATGCGAGACTCGTTATGTCTACATTACGTTAAATGTAGAAACTTTTTGGAAATAAAATCGTGCTTTTTTTTACATTGCAGTTAAGAGGGAGATATATAAATCATTGTGGTTTCACCCGTTTTTTTCAGCTACAAAATATATTCAGCATTCAGTATTGAAATGTCTTCTTTTACAGGGTGTGGTATATCACTCATGATCAAATAACTGTAATTACAGTGGATCACCTTTATTTTCGTTTACCTTGTGGAATGAATCAGAATTAATTGTCAGTTACCTTCTGAGAATGTCTACAGAAGCGATAGTAATGTAAGAAGTCTAACGATAATTGTTACTAAAATGTATATGAATATTGTTTTATGCCCTAAGAAAGATAATTTTCAAAAAAATTGTCTCAAATATAATTTATGTGGGGAAACAGATAAATAGTAGCAAAATGGCGTTTCAGCGCCAACTGGATGATAGATGGGGATTCACGGCAGCCATCTTGGATGATGTCACGTGGCATCCTCCTGCTCTGTCATTCCTCGTCAGTGGCGGCCATCATGGATTTTCCTTTTTTTCCTCCGAAATTTCCCTTTTTTCCCTTCTGCTCCATCATTCCACCTCTCTTCTCGCTCTTGCATTCCGATTATTTTCCTTCACTCTTTCATTCCGATGTTAATGTGTTTCTAACTCACTGACATTCCTTCCTCACGTCCGTTCTATCCCTCTAGGGATTTTCTCATATTCCTTCCAGTCTCCGTTATTTTCTCCCACTTATAAGCATATTCGACCGCCATTTCCCGACCACCATTTCCCGACCACCGTAGCTATAGTCGTCAAATTCATAACCTAGACATCGTCGCCGACAACGAAAAGGATGGTAGTTGCAGGTACACCCTAAACTCTCGTATAAGCATATATTATGAATTTAGTGACTATCTTAAACCATTCGGAAATTACAGCCAACTATGATTATACGTAGGCATCGGGCGTACTTGATGTGTGCGTGCGGTGCGACTCTGGGCTAACGTGCGTGGGGCAGGCATCGCTCCGTGTCACGCAGGTGGAATGACAGACCATGAAACTTGTCCCCGCCAGGTTAAAGGAGACCAGAGGGAATATGAGAATACCAAGGTGTAATGACAGAGCATGTTGAGAGAAGTTGCATGACGGGGCAATGAACTCGAATATTTTTCAGGCAAGAAGGATGATGCTGGCATGTAATGATAGAACGTGAATGTCAGGGTAACCCCTCAACTCCTTAATCCCTCATCTCCAAAAAGGAGTCATTAGCCACATTGTGGGATCATGGGCGCAAACTGTGCAAAAGTCAGCAAGCAGCATTGTGCAAAACACATTTTTTTGTGGAAAACATTTTTGTTTTGGAGGGAAATTCGGTAAATTTTGAGGTAAATTCTGGCGATTTTAGCCGTTTTAGTATAAAAAAGGGAAATTACAAGGAAAAACAAGGGGAAATGGCCGCTTGACGTAATCCATGATGGCCGCCGGCTTGTCTCCGCCAGAACACTAGGTGCACCAGAACATAGTATTTATAACTACTAGCTGTACCCCGAGAAAACCTCTAAAACTCAGCATTATTAGTCACGCGACCCACACCAGCATTTTCTCTCAGAGCCATGGATCGAACTGGCAACCTCAAGCAATAGGTGGTTACTAAATAACCGCAAAATCAAATGCGATGGCAATAGTAATTACCGTTGAGGCGGAGGAATACCCTGTAAGTAGACGTTCAGCAGGGATTGAGAAAAGTGTGAAGTGACCGTGAATGGACTACAGCAGAGACGCGCGCACGCCACTGGCGGGGACAGTGACGGGCAAGGTCGAGGGAGGCCGGCGCCATCTCGCAGGAACACTGCCACGCTTTGATCGAGTACCCCCACCACGCCGCCTCGCACTGCCTGCTGTCCGTTTTCAAAGCCGCCACCAGCCGCTCTTTATGTACTGTTCGATTGGGTCGCGGCTCAGCCCGGGATTCGATCCCGCGACTGCTTGCCGACGTAGAAACCACGCACACAGATGCAGGGAACGGAGAAATGGGTGTGGAGGGGAGAAATAGCCTACGCAGTTTACTTTGCTAATACAGTATTCAACAAACTAACTATTTTTTGTCTCACACTCGTTGAATGATTAGATTATATTTCACGTCTAAGTGAAAATAAGAATTTAATTTTTATTTAAACACTAAGCTTATACAAGTTGTACCTGACCCAGTATATCGATATCACCAGTTGTACCAACTAGTTTTCGAAACAACCATATTTCATCACCTAATTCCAACTGAATTTTTTTACGTGGATATAGAACTGGTGCTTGAGCTTCAGAAACAACAGCAGTCTGATTTATGACACTTTAATGAAGGGAAAAAGTCATCCAACATATTATATCTCAAACATCTACTTGATTTAGATAGTTAACAGCGACACCTGGGTGGTTGTGGGCACGACGGACAAAACACATCTCCAAAAGTCCACTACCAGGATTACTTGTCATATCCTGTATATACCAAAATATATATAATAAAGAAAGAACATAACTTTCTTGAGCTTGAGTAACTTGCTTAACAAATACGTCATCTCATTTAGCAACATCACAACTAAAACTTCCGGTGCACGCAACAGGGAAGACGGTGATTTTTTTTCTAACCTACTCTAAAACTAAGTGTTTTGTGACCCCGCGGTAGGAACGGGAGTTTAGTGTGTCTCAGGGCTAAGCCCCATACGCCTACAAGGAAAGGAGAATCATGCAAGGAGACATGCATCGCGGCAGAGAAGGATTGGGCTGCCATGGCCAGATTTTGGCCACGTAAACCTCCCTAAGTGTACTTATAGCTAAACTACTATGCTTAGAAGAGAAAGGGACAAACCGGAATAGTCACCGTAAAAAACCCTTTCGACAGGAAATAATTATAAAATTGTTACACGCATTATCATATTTAACAGAAAATGCTACAGGAGACAGATGGGTGGGAACCATGTTCTTTATTAATAGGTAGAGAAATTACTAGTAGAGAGGGGGCTGGTCATCTTTTGTTGAGTGGCGCTGGCTTTAACCAGAGTAATGTTTTTACATCACTCTGGTGGGGGGAGTGGCGCGATTGGGCGCCCCCCCCCCCTGGAAGACGATGCACGCAGCACCTACGTTGATAGTCTCCATGAGGTGTGAGCTGTCGGCACGGCGTGTGTCGACCATGCCCCGCCCCTACACTCATCGGTTGCTGGAATTGTCTTTTCCCATGCCGACTGCCATTATGACGTGCCGTACATGCATTGCTATGGCCTGTTCACGGGAAAGTGAGCACTTTTGACACCCTAGTTACTTTTTTTTCCAGCTATTTTTTTATCCTTACACCACCTTTTTAAATAAATATTGCCGTGTAAGTAATAAACACAGTGTGTGTGTTTCACGGCACTCTGAAATTAACGTCTAAGGCTACAATGAGATATATTTACTGACTATTATTCCACGTGAGAAGGCTTTCAAGAGTGCTCTCCTTACCGTGAACAGGCAGTAGTAGGCGGCAACGGATAAAGGATTGGCCGGGAAGGGGGGGGGGGACATGTGACTGCAATAGTAATATTAAGAGGATTCATAACACGCAAAAATGAATATATTTGCGCAGAGCTATTGGTCGCATATATTTTGGCTCCTCTCTGTACTTGTACGGTGTTCAACGCCACCGACATAAATTAATCTCGTCTCTCTTCCCTTTTCCTGTGGCCCGCGCTTTGTTTCTCGCCCAGCAGACACCCGTTCCTTTACTCTATACGTAATGTGTGCAGCCCTTGGTAATACATAGTAGTTTTTCTCAAACTTTCCCGCCATGACAATTGAGGATGAAGCGCGAAAGTTGCTAATAGTAATAAATGTAGGCGCGAAAACATTATATAAAAATATTTAACAGGAGATTTTGTCGAATATGGTCGCAAAACAATTATTACAAAAACATAAATAAAAACAATTTAACCATGCAAATTACAAAAATGTTTACAATATAGACATTAATTATATTTTTTTCTTTTAATCGGATGGTACGTATTAAATTTTCTTCCGTGAAATAATGAGAACACTATCGCGCAAGTCGGGAGTGTCAGCAGCAGTGGCAATTTCTGACGTTGCATGAGAAGTTTGATATTCTAGGGTAGTTTCGGTACGCCGTAAAGTTACGCTAAAGTAGCTACCACAGCAACATGAGCATATTAGCCTATCATTGTAGTCGCGTCACAAGTCTACTGCAGACTGAAACCACGTGACATGCGGGTGCGCGGGACGTAGGCCATCCCGGATGTGCAGCCGGGAACAGAGAGAGAGAAGTTTGGGACGACACATTTCGCGCCTGTGTGGTGTCGCACATCAGAGAGAACACAGATGTCCCCTCTGTGCAGAGACGCGGCGGTCCCGAAACGAGGCGAGTGTATCGTGAAGTGGGCGCCTACTCATAAAACTGTCTGCTAGCAGACATGTAACGATGTCTGCTGGACAGTGGAGCCAGCGAGTGATTAAGTTGGTGAAGTCCTTTCGCTTCCGCTGTTGACTAGCGAGTCAGTGCCCGGCAATCACTGCCAATCAACAAAATTCAGTCACTGAAATAAATTAATGCANGGGGACTTCATGGGTCGAGCTGGCGAACTGTAACGAATTTAGTTTCTGCGATCCTATGTTTGAAGTTTTTAGCGGTTAGCAACTCGATATCTAATTTGGAGTGTCTCAGTGCACGTCATGGAGACTGCGGTGTTGGCTTATGAAGCTGACTTTATCTTGCTGAAAACAGCTAAGCCATTTCTCGTCTTAGCTTGTCGCTGCTTCGGCGTTAAGCGTGATTTTACATTTACGCCAATCACATCAAACAGAGTGGACAGAACGTGTAATATTTCATGTTTGCAAATTAATTTTCTTTGCTGCCATTTTGGTGCTAGGTGGAAGCTGAGTTTACGACCGCGCTGGCTCGTTGGTTATTTTCAATACTATTTTTCTCGAAGTAGGCGATGGACAACAAACTAGATGCTGCTTTTCTTTTTATTGGGGTATCAATTTTATTGAATAATTTTTAAGTTCATATGATTTCGTTTTATATTTTTTAAAAAATGCGTTATTTAGTGCTACCTTTCGGTTTATTGGTAGAGTACAATTGTTTAATAAATGTTTAAGCAAATTAATATTTAGCTTTACATATTTCATTATACATAGGTACATTTGAACATCGCAGACTGTTACACCAATATACGTTACACCAATATACCTTGATGGGATCGGTGGAATTATTGACTTTGAACCTATGAAACAGTGAACCTCTGGAAAATATCAGTAAAGCCTGCTGTCCCCTCTAGCACAAATTTTGGCGTGGCCTACGCGGTAAACGAAGACTGTTTTTGATTGGCTGTTGCACCTTTCCACTCTTGTCTGTTCGGCGTGATCGGCGTGCATGTGGACTATGCGTTACCCTCGATTCACGGTAAACACAACTCTCTTTAAGGCCCTCTCAACAGGTATAATAACCAACACACAAATTTTGTTGTGGTCTGAGACGTTAACTTTTAAGAGTAGTGTTTGTTAGTCGCATGCCAATGTTTATATCAAGAAGCATAATGGCACATATTAGCTGAAAGAGCAAACTGAGCCAGGCCTTAAAAAGTGCTAACTTTACCATCAACTGCCTATATAGTCCATTCGCGATACCTTCACACTTTTTTATATGACATTTGAAAAATCAACCCTTTTAAGATGCGTTTGGGTATTTCCTAAATATGCCGTGAATCACAAGCGTTTTATACTTGTTAACACACAATTATCTAATTTTTTGTTAAATTGAACTTCTACTTATATTTCATCTATAAATTAGAATATTTCATTTATAATTAACACGAATGAAAACAGAGAGAAAATAGATGTGTTGGTAATGCCTAGTAAGAAATAATTCTCACGCAAAATAAGGGTTAAACTGAGCATGCAAAAATGCGGTGCGTTTTCCGTTTGGTGTAAATGTTTATACTTGGTTATTGGTTTAACTTTGTTTGCATGAGGCGGAGGAATATCTTGAAAAAGGCTGTTCACGGTAAGGTGAGCACTTTTGAAATCAACCTTTGAAAATGTCACTGCCTCTACGTGCCTATATTTTTATGGGCACAATGTCTGGCGTGCGCCTAGTTAAGTTGGCAACAACAGACGGATAGTAGTTCCATGTCCTAACATTAAATAAAAAATGTTAGTAAATTTTTTTTTATTCTGAAATAATTTAATTTTCTTTCCCTCTTTTTAAAAATTCTTTTAAGCGTAACAATGAACAGATTTGTAAATAATTTTAATTAGTAATAATTTCATAGCTTAACGTGACCGACGCGACGCATCAATAAAGTGATGAGGCCCAATACAATGTTAAATGTACGTGTGGTGTAAGGACACAGTGTAATCCGAGAAATATATCGTAAGCAAGTGATTGAAGTGCTGAGTTTACCGTGAGCAGCCTATGGGAGAGTGGGGCGCGCTAAGGACGGCGTCCTTGAAGGCGCTGTGCTGTGGTAGCGGGGACCCCGCGGCGACAGGACCGTTGCACTGTCTGGCGGGCGAGCGCATCTCCGCCGCTCGTCTGGTCGTGGTACGGGACCGCGTGAACCAGCACCGTTATACACGCCTCGTCGCCCCCTGCCCCGCCTCGCCCCGAGTCAAGGCAGTTATATATAGTCCATTCGTGGTTTCTTCACACTTTATTTTTAATAAAACCTTTGAGAAATCACCCCATCTATGACTCCTAAATATGCAGTCTATCACAAGCGTTTCATATTTACGTTAATACTAACTCCTTTTTTTTATTTTTATTATTAAATTTAAGATTTACATTTATTTTATTTTTGAATTACAATATTTCGTGTAGGGAGAAATAGGTGAGCTGGTAATACCTAGTAATAAATAGTTTTTATGCGAAAAAATTTTCCACTGAGTGCGGACGAATACGGTGTGATGTTCTAGACTCGGTGAAGCGTTGCTTGCATGAGGCGGAGGAACATACTGGAAGCGGCACTTCATAAAAGCTGGAGGTAACCGCGAATGGACCACAGCGCAGCGTTGTTCGCTTATGGAACACAGATAGCGCGAGGGAATGGAACAGGGGCGACGGTGAAGCGCGCCTGCTCGGTCGGGAACAATGTAGAGATGGCTCAGTACGTAGGCGAACTTGACACAGCTCTACTTTACTTCACGCTATTTCATGTTAATGCACGTAATGCACGTCGCTCAAATTATTTCTTCGTGCACACGCACACAAGCAAAAGAGACTTGAAATGTTTTGCGAAGAAAGTTAAAACAAGAATTCTGTTTTAAATGGCAGTAACCGTACTTGAGTGTTTGTAATAAAAATTAAAAATTGACCGTGAACCCAGCTGTTTTTTCTCCCAGTTACATAACTGCAACATATGTAATTAATTTGTGATTCCCGTTATCTTCTGTGTAATAATTGTAGCTTAGATTTATTGTTTACTGTTTATTCATAATGCCATTGACGAGTTATCTGCAGTTATATTACTGTTTTGCTCTTTAGTTGGTTGTTGTCTGCAATTTTATCAGCAGCGCTGTCATCTTGCGTTTCGTTTCTGAGAAACGTCTGATACGACCCGTGCAGCTTCTAACTTACGTAACTTTTGTGTCTTGACTGGTATAGTATCATAATGAAAATACATTATACATTAAAGAAAAAAAAGTGCTTCTGGTGATTGTCGCGGCAACCTTCCGTTCAATCTATCTTTCTTCAGTTGTTTCCTCCCGGAAGTAGAGAAGAATGGTGGTCGTGTGTTTTCCATCAGTGAATTACTGTTTACTCATACATACTTTAGACATTTCGTCACCAGTGCATTGTGTGAAGTAGCACACATGCGTATAGGTTCTTACTTGTTGATCAGTGCTGTGAATTTATTTGAAATATATATGCCAACATAGTATTTTGAATGCGTATCACATGTTACGAACATTATTTATAATATTGTTTTTGGTTTTGTAAACTAAAGTTTCTAAGAACAATTTTTTAAAACATCTTTTTTTTTACCCTTTTATATTCAAGATTCTTTGCGTGAAATACTTTAATATTGAAGTTGACTGCAGTTTTTATAACACATTAGTTCGTATGCTAATTACCGACAGGAATGCCATCTAATAGCAATCCACGAAAATGCAGCTGTTGTACCGTTTTACGTCCTTTTCAGTTTATAATATTCTGTTGGCGATTTTATTTTCTCTAATGGTAAAGATTTTAAGCTTTTTCAGGCGCCGTTCAATGTATGATGTCTTCATTAGCTATGGAAAACATATCGCCTGCATATAATTATTTTTAATGTGCTCCCGTAGGCCGGTTTTATTGTAAATAACTTGCGGTGTTGGGTGGTGTATCCAGTTAGGACGATCCGCGGTTGTTTCAGTGATTCGCCATTGCTTGAGGTCCCCGGTTCGATCCCACGCCCCTGCGGGGCGGGAATTTTACGTACGGAGAATCTAGTGCGAGTATGGGTTTGCGATTGAGTAATCCGTATTTGTACTGGACTGAGTTGTTTTGACTACAGATAAGCCCTTGTTGTTGTACCGCGAAATTGGTTACGTCCAGATTGTATATAACGTTAATGTTCGTGACTTCGCAGTTTCTTTTGGAAGGCTCCGTTCCTATAATTCGTTACTGTGCGGAGTGAGCTATTCGGTAATTAAACGCGGTTCGTGACAGCAGAGTGAGTGGCCGGGTCGACTAGCGAGGAGGTTCACTACGGTTCGTGACAGCAGAGTGAGNTGTTTTGACTACAGATAAGCCCTTGTTGTTGTACCGCGAAATTGGTTACGTCCAGATTGTATATAACGTTAATGTTTGTGAATTCGCAGTTTCTTTTGGAAGGCTCCGTTCCTATAATTCGTTACTGTGCGGAGTGAGCTATTCGGTAATTAAACGCAGTTCGGCGCGGTTCGTGACAGCAGAGTGAGTGGCCGGGTTGACTAGCGAGGAGGTTCACGAAAGTCGTGAACCATGAGCGTGTTTGTTTATTCCCACGTCCCAGTTACAGAAAACTCGTAGTTCCATTACATTTTGGACGCTTTGCACGTCTTTTCGTTGCCCTTTCCACAATGTGATCGATCACTGCTTCTCGTAATTGTATCNTCGACTAGCGAGGAGGTTCACTACGGTTCGTGACAGCAGAGTGAGTGGCCGGGTCGACTAGCGAGGAGGTTCACTAAAGTCGTGAACCATGCGCGTGTTTGTTTATTCCCACGTCCCAGTTACAGAAAACTCGTAGTTCCATTTCATTTTGGACGCTTTGCACGTCTTTTCGTTGCCCTTTCCACAATGTGATCGATCACTGCTTCTCGTAATTGTATCNTCATTTTGGACGCTTTGCACGTCTTTTCGTTGCCCTTTCCACAATGTGATCGATCACTGCTTCTCGTAATTGTATCATGCTCATTATATCATGTCCAGCTTTCGGGCAAAAAATGTATAACCGAAATCGTTGTTTTGTAGTGTCGCCTGCTTTAATAACACCACAGCCTCGCTTTTCGCGGTTGACGCACGTGATTTGCCTGTTGAACAAATGGCAAGTCGGTTCGGCGCCAAAATCTGTCTGAAAGATGCCGCAGTAGGTCCTTTCGTGTGACCGACGCATTCCCAGCCAATCAGCGTAAGTGGTTCTTCAGACGGCTGCGTTCCCACGGTACGTTGCGTGATGTGTGTGTCTTCACTTAACTGGATTTCGCATGTGGAAGAGGGCCTGGGGGAAACTCTCCCGGTGACAGGCTGGTGTAAGGAACTGCGAGACAGCTGATACTGCACTTAGATTGGCTCGGCGGCAAATTAGTGTATAAGGTAGCTCAGGACGAGATGAGAAGTGCTCAAAAAGTGCCGAACCTCATCTGATTGTAACCTCGTTGTCTGATCGGTGTGGGGTTTAAGGTTGGTTCGCGCCAGAGCACTTCCGAAATCGACCTTCACGAAAAAACACCTCTTTTAATTCCATCGGTAGCGACAAAGTGTGAAAAAAAAAAAAAAGCATACCGATCACGATCCGGCAGTGCATCTCGTGTGTGTTGACCGTCTTTCGTACACAAGCGCCAGGGGTTGGTACACAAGGGTGCCCTGCGTGTTTCCACCCCTCCCATCCCCCGTCATTCATGATACATACCGCAATATGTAAATAACTATTTTGTACCAAATTCATAATTTACTTCCTGCCATATTGTTAGCCGGCAATGGTGGATTTATGTACCCCATAGAAAAAAATCGCACGGGGTAAGATCCGGGCTTCTTGGGGGCCAGTGATGAAGAGCCTGGTCACCAACTGCTCCTCGACCAATCCAGCGTTGCGGCAACGTCTCCTTCAGGTATCCGCGAACAGCTAGGTGCCATTGGGGAGGCGCACCATAAAGGAAACACCAGACCGTCCCCTTCACATTGATGTGTCGAATGCGAGCTCGCTACCCCTTCATCACCTCAAACCGAGAGTTACGGACGCCATCCAAACCGTAACACGGGACATGCTGACAAGAGCGTGGAACGAGTTTGATTATCGCGTAGATGTCGTTCGGGCTGCTCATGGTGGTCACATTGAACATTTATGAATGTATGGTAAACAAACTTCGCGGTTCCACGGTTCATTTGATTGGTCAATCAAGGTTGTAGGTTGTTTGATTTTGATATTATAGACCTTCAAAGTTCGGGTATTCTTTTATACTTATCCTGTATAATAGTTTGTAGATTAGCATGAAGTTGTTCAGTGACGGAAAAATTACTTCGGAAATTGACAAAAGTAACCTCATAAAAAAAACCTTTGTTCATAAATTTTACTTAAATATAAATGTTTTTATATTAACGCTGGTAATGCAATCACATTTGTCCTTTTTTTATGTGTGTGTATATTTTTTCTTGTTATTGTGACAAAATCGCAGATATAAGTCACAGTAATTTTTGTGTCACAGTAACAGTTGTCACAGATGCTTACTGATATCGGTTAAGCTCACCCCTACTTACAAGCGCTTTGGTCCAGCTAGACCCGTACACAATAATCCATAGGACTAGGGCACGACAATCTGGGTGGCCAAGCTATTGCGATAATGTACTCGTATGTCTCCGTAACCTTTCCGAATTGGGCCCATATTGTAGTTTTTTTTCCTCAGGCCTCTGTTATCACATCCTTTAGTTAGGAACGTTCGTCACTAATCGTCCTGTATGTTAACGTGCATACTGATAGAAGAACCCATAGGGATATTGTAGGCGAAAGAAGCGTAGTTTCATGTTCTTAACTTTGTCTTGCAAGTGCGATGTGTAAGTTAATGGCGACAGAAATAAGTTTACGCATGCTGGCCTGGGATAAGTGTAGAAATTATTTTTCGTATCTATTCTTTGCCCAACGAGAGCCCCGTACCGCTGAGAGAGTTAGAGAAATTGTGTCTACTGGGACACTGTTGCCGTTTACAGCTTATAGATAGTGTTCCTCATTTAGTATTCTTACAGTGACTGACGGTAGATGAGAAACGCCGACTGTACTTGTACAGTAAACGTGGGTGGTTTGTTGGCCTTCAGGGAGAGACGACCCCCCCCCCCCACTTCTCTGGGCTCTGTTAACGATCGTTGTGTCGTGATGTGAACCACGTGTGGGGGTATACGGCCTAGCTCGTGTCGTTACAGTTGTCCCTCTGGAACGGCAGACTTGCACTCGCATCACGTATGCCCCTATACAAGACACTTAGTAGACGTATTGGAAACCATTTTTACTAGCGTGAAACTCTTGTCTGTTTTTATCATCTGTTTTCATCGGTTAATTGAGTACTTTTGAAAGCCCTGCTCAGGATCTACTTCCATTCTCAATTTGTATATTTCCGCCACATGTAAAATTAACGTTGTCGTGGACCGTTTCACTTTAACAATGTGCCATCCAGGTGAAATGGTGGACTATTAAGAAAGGAAATGTGTCGGTTATTGCAAAATCGTGCTCTTTGTATACGAAACAAGAAAAAAGCATACTTCAGTGTGTATAAATTTAAATATTGCCAAGTCTAGGAGAACTATTTTTATCAATTCGCTGCCAACTTATGTGCGTGTACTGCCGCACATATGTAGGGGCAGTGATTTTTTCCAGATGTTGATTGCAGAAGTGTTCACTTTGCTGTGAACAGCCTTTATGCACTCGTCCAACACACGGACTAAAGATGAGGCAGAGCTATCTCGGCTGCGTGCGACTAGCCCCCGTGCCCCAACATTGAACTACTGCCAACGCGTCTAACAACAACGGCCTGAATTGGATTTGAGGTTATAACACTGTTTAGATGTATGTATACTTACTGCAACCAATCTGTAATGCAGTTTGATTACATTCAAGTTGATAAAAGTATTTTATTTATATAAAAATGCCTGTATTTCGAAATTTTAGATTTAAACAAACACGTTCATCACTGTTAACCACGTGACTTTGACAGCTGTGTTGCTTTGGGGTAGGTGAATGTTGGGCACATGCGCAGAAGACGGATGTTGGGCACATGCGCAGAAGACGAATGTTGTGCACGTGCGCAGAAGACTAATAATTGGTCTACCTCATCTTAAGCGTATGGTTCAACACACTACTCGCTCTCCACGGCGAAGCAAGCTTCAGTGCGGCGCGTGTGGTGGTGGGCGTCGGCGCGGGAGGGCGCCAGCCCGACGTCTCGCCGGGCGCCCGTCCGGCGTCTCGACGCTCCACTTGCAGATCGGACGTCCTCGCGACCTGCCCACCGAGCCTGCGAGCAGAGCTGCTACACAAACTACGCCAACATTACAACGCACGCTATCGCACTTTCTCCGCACTTGTTGCAAAATACCTCCCTATCTATGACGTGNGCACGCTATCGCACTTTCTCCGCACTTGTTGCAAAATACCTCCCTATCTATGACGTGTTTGTGCATTTCCTAAATACGCCATGTGTCACAAGCTTTTTATATTTATGTTAACGTAAAAATACTTTATTTTTTTGTTAATATAAACTTTTGCTGATATTCTATATACACAAATTATAAAAACAGTTTCGCCGCGCATGTAGTTACGAACAGGAATTTCGTTTTAAAAGAATTTACTTAACCGCTAACTAACTACAGAAAAAAACTCGGTGCAGTATGGAAACTAGTCATGAGAGACAACACACTTGAATGACATTTTGTGAATACGTGTTAACTTTTCAAACTGTGGTTCTATATGACCTTCACAAACGTCCACAACTTAAACGTAACAAGTATGGCGACCGCATATAGTACGCAAACGCAGCCATCAAGTAAGCGACTTCGTGTACTTACTAAATATAGAGCCACCGTGCACTATACCGGGAATTCGAACAGCACTGCGGTGACGTCACAGGCGGGCCAAGTACGGACATGTGTATACTAGCAGGGAATCCGGACGCGACGTTAGCATGGAATTTTCTAATCTTCTTCTTCAAAAATTGGTTTCACCGCATGAAAATAATTCCCATAAACTGTGTATCCATTTATCAAATATGGAAGTTGTTTCTACAACGCAAACACCTTTTTCATAAGCCTGTAAAATCCTGTTTCGGTAGGTATAGACACTTGAAACCAAAATTATTACAATGCCCCATCCTTTCACTTTCACCCAATTTACTTTGCCCTCTTCCGCCCCGAATCCTGGGAGCAAACAACCCCACAAATGACGTATACGTCGTTCACGGTAAAGCGAGCACTATTTAAGACCCTGCTTAAAAGTTCCTTTCAGCTTATTTAGATCCTTTCGCCAGATCGTTAATATAAAAATTGCCACGTGATAAACACAAGTGTGTGCATTTTATAGCTCTGAAAAGTTAACGTCTGAGTCCACAATAAAAAATATATATATATATATATATATTTGTTTTTATGCCTTTTGGCAGGGCCTTAAAAAGTGCTCACTTTATCATGAATAGTCTATAGCTATGTTTTTTTTGTGGCATGACCTGTTCCCATATATGAGACAAATGCTTCAATTTTGACACAGGTTCCTCTCTCCCGAGAAACTCGAATGTTGTGTAACTTGATTTACGTTTTTCCCGAATGTCTAGAAAAGGTTGACCCTGCAGTGTTTTCCTTGCAATTTTTATCTGCTATGCCCCAAAGGAAGTTCAACGCTTGCTTTTTAATTTCTTGACAAAATATTAACATAGGTATTGTTGATATTTGTGCGAACTCCCCTAAGTTTTTTCGTATATACAGTGTCTCACATTAATATTCGGCCAACTATGACTATCGCAGTTTCATGGCCTTATGTTACATTAGTAATGAAGATAAGCATAAATCATATTGCATAATCATTCTTGTGTACTTTAAATGAAATATAGCGGTAGCGAATAACGAAAATGAGCAATGCAACTTAACAAACAATATGATTTTGTTATCCCATGCTGCATAAGTACGCCACTTTAATATTCGGCCATCATCATTCAAACACAAACATAATCATCTTTGCAAATTAAACAAACATTAATTAGTACCTGGTAGCACGGCCATTCTGTTTAATTACTTCTCGCAGGCGTTATGGCATATTAGCAATTATTTTCCTGGTACATTCGAAGCCAATCTTACTCGATTCTTCCTTGAACCTTTTCTCTAGTTATTTTGTGCGCCTAATTGTTGTAGTACGCAGTCTTCTTTAGAGTTCATCCCACAGGTTTTCCATGGGATTCAGGTCGAGTGATTGAGGAAGTGTTTTAATGACTTTGGGACAGTAATACAAAAGCCAGCTCTTGACAATGTACGACTTGTGTTTTGGGTCATTATATTGGTAGAACTTAAACGTGTTCCTAATGCCCAGATTATCATCCCTCCTGTGTAGGTTTGCTGTCAGGGTGTTGAGATGGTCTTCCTTTTTCATTGTTCCATCGACACGTACAGCCTCTCCAGCACCTGCTGTAGATATACAGCCCCAGATCACAATACTACCTCCACTGTGTTTCACAGTAGGTTGTATGTTCCCAGGTTTTAGCTCCTCGTTTGGCTTGCGCCATACTGTTACTCTGCCATATGAACCAAACACATTCAATTTCATCTTATCAGTAAAAATATAATAATTCCACCGGATTTCATCTTTGTCAGTGTGGTCTTTTGCGAACGTAAGTCTTTTCTTCTATTTGCCTCATTAATGAAAGGCTTCTTTCTAGATAACCTGCCATTATATACTGCTCTTCTGATAACTCGTCATATGGTTTCTTGATGGACGTTCCTTCCCCATTCATTGAGTACCTCCTGGGTACGTTTGCAAGTACTAATTTTCGATCTTTCTTTATTTTTCTGATTACTATACGTTCTTCTCTCTCGCTTAGTTTCTTTGGCTATCCTTTTTGAGGTACCGAATATATTCTGTCTTACTTCTGAAACCTTTTTATGATGTCTCGGACAGTGGACCTCAGCAGATTCAAGTGCTCCGCAATTTCTCGTTGAAATTTCTTCTTTGCATGACGAAAAATGACCAGCTGCCGCTGTTCAGACGTTGTATTCTTGCCCCTACGTCCCATTTTCCTGACTGACGCAGCCAACAGAGCTGCCCAATACAACCTCTCAGCGCAGAGAGCGAGCAGGAAATGACACGAGGTACGAACGCAGTGTGGATCGTGCCTGTGCCACGAGTCCACCACAACTGGCCGAATATTAAAGTGGCGTACTTATGCAGAACTCCAGGACTAAATATTGTGTTTCATTAACTTGCACTGCTCATTTCAGTTATAGGCTACTATTGCATTTCATTTAAAGCACACAAGAATAATTATGCAATATGTTTTATGTTTATCTTCATTTCTAATGTAACATAAGGCCATGAAACTGCGATAATCATCGGTGGCCGAATATTAATGTGAGCCACTGTATGTAGAATATGCTACCACAGCCACCAAGTTCGTGGACTGGGTTGCGCCCCGAGTGTAGGTAGGTAACCATGGAACTGTACTAAGTATTATATATATATATATATATATATATAATTTTCATTACGTCTTAATTACAACTATTCATTTAAAATTTTGTTATGTCCTACATAGGATAATCAATTCGCAACACTTAAGACAATTAAATACTATTGCCCATGTACCACTATTTGCATATAATAGTCTATACACGGTATTTTCACAATTTTTGAATCAAACCTTCGAAAAATCACCCAATGCATGAAGTTTTTGGTTGTTTCCTAAAGATGCCATGCATCACAAGCATTCTGTTAACACGGAAGTATTTTGTTTTTGGTTAAATTTAACTTTTACTTATATTCTATCTATGAATTGTAATATTTCATTTATACTTTACATGACCAAGAACAGAGAGAAAATAGGTTTATTGGCAATGCCTAGCAAGAAATGTTTCTTGTGCAAAATATTATTACTGAGTGCAAAAAAAAACTGGTACACCTGCCTAATATCGTGTAGGGCCCCCGCGAGAATGCGATGCGTTGTTCCTTTTGTGTAATTTTCCATACATGGTTCGAACTTTGTTTTTGAGAGGCGGAGGAATATCCTGGAAGTAGAACTTTAGCAGGGCCTTAGAAATGTTGGAACTAACAGTGAACGGACAGTAAAAGAGATATAATTCCGCCGGGTCGTCTGCTGGTATTATCACCCAATGTCGTTTTCCAAAACTTCGTGCTCAAACTTGTCAAGCGCTGTTGGATCTGCAGAGTAATTGAGAACTTCCTTATCAGCAGCGTCCGTTTAAAGCCATTCATGTCTCCCTTACCGCCAGATAGATACATTTATGGAGGAAATAAAATAACGTAATTGTTTTTGACACTTGTGCGTCGATTATTATGCCACATTGCCGTCGTATCGTAAGGGTGAATTTCCCGACGTCTTAACTTAGTAGCCACCGCGAATATCGTGCACGTTCACACGTCTATTGTTTTGTTCATACGTGCTTCGTCGCTCTCGACTAGTCAACAGCTGTTCGCTGTTCGAATATATGCACAAGCTTTTATTAACCTGGAGTTTGGCCTGCATTGCAAAATGTTGGAAACACATGTTTTTTTACGAGCTACTTTATGTGCGTCGTGTGTACGTATCTACGAAAAGAAACGCACTTGGAGACCACTTGCAAGACACCGCCGCACTTTACAAATACTTTTCCCGAGCTCTCGAACATAGCTAGGAAATGCCTCTTCACTCTGCCTTCTCGCGAAACGTACTGATCGGAAACACTCGAAGTTAGTATAGGCACGTGTCCTGAACTTTGCTACAGACTGAAGTCCCATAATGCCAGTGGCACGACGGGAACACTGCGCGTCACTGCAGAGCCTTGTACGTAGATGCCCCGGGGCGGCGGGTGCGCTGGCAGATGTCGCCCTTATCGCTCCCTCGCTTCTGTTTCTTGAATTGCGAAAACAACTCCAGGTACATAGCACTCTTTAAGGCTCGCCCTCACATTCATGCAGAAATTCTTCTTCTTTTTTTTTGTGTCATAATTTTAGTTCCAGAGGTATTATTGTAAATATTTGATTATATAACATTTCAAATTTACTAGTTGTTTAATAGTTTCGTATCTCATTTTCACTGCGCGTTATTTCCTGCTTGCAAAAAGGCAGGAACTTATTAATAGAATATAGATATGTTCCTGTCGTTAAGCAGATAACCCTAAACACAGACATATAAAACAACTCGTAAAATGTAAATTCTCTGTAATTGCTCTCAATAATTACCACGAATCAGAAATTATGACACGGCATGGAAGAATTTCTGCGAAAGAGGTTAAGGCGAGCCTTGCCTGAGAGAGTGCGCGAGGTCGAGTGTTGGGGTGGGGTGGGCTGTGTGTGTGTGTGTGTGTGTTGGTGGGTGTGCGCGCGTGCGTGTGTGTTTTTGAAGAAAGGTTTAGAAAGCGGACGTTGTGGTGGTGCTGCACCGTGCTGGCAGGAAATGCGGCTTGCACTTGGTGTGCACGTGATTATCTCCGAGGAAACAATGTTTGCAACAAGAACTCGCACTTCGTTATCGTGGTTGGTCGTGTTGTGGTCACGGCCTTCGCGTGCAGCTATAGGAAGTGCGCCAGCTTCCGGTCTCCGCATGCTTCCTCGCTGCCTGCACTGTAAGTCGTCGCTCGCTGATTAGTTCCTAATGAAGCTGCTAAGAGGAAGGAAATATGCGTGTTTGTGTGCATACGTATATGCATAGGCGCTGAGAACGGAAGGGGAGGGTGGAAGAACGAGCGGTCGCCTCTCCACTTTTCAGCCAGGAGGGGCACTCCCCCCTCCCACCCCCTTGAGTTGACTGATAGTGAGTGGTTGGTCACTTGTTTACATTTTATCAGGTTCGGCTTGTAGGTGTTCACGCAATCCTATAATATTTCAGTATAAATTTTTATTTTATTAATTTTTTTGAAGTAATGTTTACAGTATTGGGTCTAGTGACAAAACGTTTGATACTCGCCCCTCCTTTGGAAACAAAAAGTAGGAGCCTATGTATGCGTGTTCTTACGTATGTGTGTATATATCCATATAAGTACATAATCGTTGTACGGGAGGGAAAGCATGTCTGGAAATGCATGTGGTTTGGCTGCTATGGGGCGACAAAGTTGGATACTAATGGTCCCGCAAGGTGCGGAACTCATTAGCCAACTGCAAACACAACGTGCTAGAAATTTACGTAATCTATCGGAAACGGTGGCGTGTAGGTAGAGACCTGAAAAAATTCGCAAGTTCAACGTCCTCCAGACTAGACTCCACGATCTTATGTGCAATCGTGCAGATATCGATTGCCCATTTGTTACGTGCTGCCACAGTGGAGAGCGACGATTGAGCGTGCATTTTGTTGTTTGTTTCTCATTGGCCAAGGGTTCTCCGGGAGGTGTCAAAGAACGCGTGGACCAATGAAAAGGTACTGCAAATGTAAGAGTATTCCAATTCTAGCTTGTCCCAAAATTATACAGCGAATTTTTCAGGTCTCTACGTATAGGGTGAAAATACAAGGCGACCTTTTTGTTTACCATGTTCGACAGATTACTAATCCATAGGGAACGAACAAATAATGCCAGGGCTGAATTTTTCTGTAAACAAATGGGGTTCTAACTCCTCTTTCGTTATGGAAGAAGATTGATATCGGAACCCAATTGTTTGCGGTAACACTTCGTCTTTCAGTAATGCGTTATGTAGAAACGCATACCTTTGTCTTTCATTCCGGCTGTGTTTCTAGCACTAAGTGTCTGCGTCAGCTACACTTACAAGGGCGATGACACCTACTTTCTGAGGAGAAATCGCCCGCCGAAGTTTGTCGGTAAAGTTCAGTTCCGTTCTGTACAGAGCGGGACTCGGTACGATGTTGGAGTGGTAACTGGTTGCGACCGGCTGTACTCGGTGATGCCTGTTGCTTCTACAGTTGGTAGTAGTGACGGCCTGGGTGTGGCGAACGCTTCTCCAAGAAAGATGCGCCAAGTCGATGGGTAGGGCCTATCGGATCAATTAGTATGATAAAACTGTACCAACTATGTTGCGTGTTTGAAATACACTTTCTTTTACGAAGCTAGTTACCACGCCCTAGTGTATCTACATACAGAAAAAGAAATCAAATGCTACGCATACTATGAGCATTATTTCGAAGCCCTCCGACTCGGATATAAAAAAAATCTTTTTCAGATAGCTTTATCTCAGTATATTAATTCAGATGCAAGCAAAACTAAGTTAGAGAAGTGCATTGATCTTTGCTGTATAAACAATAGATTGATGGTCACGACTTAACTTCCAATGGTCGAACGCTGCACGACGAGAACGCTACGCGTCAGTTCAGTCAGTGGTGCGCGAAACCCTGAGAGCAAGTGGTTTCGTCTTCCAGGGAACGTACAGTAGATTACGGTGGACATACGAAGTATTAGTAACTGACTACAGGCTCAGATTATTACATTCAGAAGTAAACTGGAGACAATTGTCGTTTGTATTACCATCAGTCTTGTTATTTCCGGTGTGCTCGCTATGTACTTATGAAGTACGCTAACGAAAAAGGTAGAATATTACTTTGCTTGATGTTTGCCCTTTCTAACACATGCTATGAACGTGCAACACAGAACTATTCTTTGGAAAATGTATGAGCACCTAATACATTCGCTTTTGATTGTCTAGAAAATTGTTTTGTTAAATGCAGTGATGAACGTGAAGTTTCCGGTAAACCTTATCAGCCTATTATCCTCTACACTTGTATGCAAAGTAATTTTGCTAAGGTGCTCGAAGGTTTAGAGACCATGTGTGTTTCGTAAAATGTGTAAGCAGAAAGAATTTTCTTCCAGATTTAATGTTTATCGATCGAGTAGTTCTCGAGAGATGTAAGTTTTTAACAATACCCAGTTTCGGTGAAAGTAATTCCAAAATGGTGGGCAGTAAACGCTCATACCTAGCAAAATTAGTGCGCAGAGTAGGAACTCAAGTGGATATACCAAATTTGAGTTAAATTATTTTAATTGTGCCAGAAATATGGCACGAATACCGTGTATTCATTACACACAATAAAAATTACCAGAATGTAAAGCTGTATTCATATATGTTTAATTGGTCCAGAGATACGTGTACGACATTGTTACGAGGCAGCCTTTGAAACTTAAATGACTTGTCCATTTAAAATTACTTAATTCATGCCGTCTGTAATAGTACTATTGGCATGTCAGTTTAATGGGTTCGTCTTGGTAGTTTGAAAAATATGATACTAAAAATGTGTTTCCTGAGATACATTATAGCACCAGAATATGCTAAGTGACAGTGGTAGGGGGATTAAGGGCTGTAACACCCTATTTATCTGTTAAGGTTGTCATAAGTTGTTATTGTTACATTTTCCCAAGAGGACGTATCGGAGATAATGACAGCTGTAGGTCTTAATAAAAATAATAACTTTGTATAATCGTATAAAATACACACTGCGTTTATTTACTATGTTTAACTACTTATCTGTACTATTAAAACTTGTTATTCTAAATGTGCGCAATATTTAATATTAATCTCAATTATAATTAAAGTCCTTATCACTGTCTTTATGTTGGTCAGTCACTTAATCCGCACTTATTAATTACTCATATTCAATCAAACCGTATATTGCCATCATTCCAAATGTCCGCCTCTCGCGCATGCAGTTCCACAGTGCCCCTGGCCAGTCTTACTTCCCGCTAAACAGACGTTCGCAGACTTCACTCTCGCTGCTCATTGTCTTCGCTGGTCTCTCACATCCAGTGCTAGTACAAGGCTCCAGACTCCTACACTGTCGACTCGGGGGCGTGATGCGTCTTACGTAGTCAAGGTGGCCCGATCTGGAAGATTCCTCGCTCCCCGAGTCGCGCCGAGGAAGGTGAGGGCAATGACCAGAACATGTTTGCAACGATAAACCCAGACGTTAGATCCTGAAGGGCGGGAAGCAGCGCGAGTGTCGCTGGGCTTGGGCACACGTCAATCTACCGCGGGCAGCCTGTTAGTACCTTCGCGCATGCGCTTCTCCTGTTGCTAGTGATATCAGCCCGCGCCCGAGGGGTGGACGTGAAGAGCACGAAGACAAAGGCGCCGCCGACAACATCTGTGCGCGCTTCTCAGGGTACCGGTGGTGCCATTGAATCACTGCACTTAGCACGCTCGAAGAGGGGAGGGTAGACAAAGGAAACTGTGCAGATTGGTGGCATGTAACAGTGTTAAAGTTAGTAGTGAGCTATTAATTGAAGGTGATTGCTTTAAACTATTATGCATCTTATTATACTGGGAAGACAATGTTGGCTTAGTATTTGTCTTAATTAGCACACGTGTCAACAACACCACTAACACCGGCGTGACTTTACCTAATTTCCCTTTAGTCAGTGTACTCCCGTGAGAAATGTCTGACTACACAAGTGTATCCGGCAGAACTTCCTGGAGTGGCTCAGGAAAAACATCCAGTAGATCTTTCCACATAGCGGCCGTGGCAATGTATGTACACACGCCAAGCGCCCTGTTCCCCCCTTAGCATGTCACACGTCAATCTTGTACTTGTGCTCATGCTTATGAATTAATATGTTTGTTTTGATAGCCTCTCTCTCTCCTCCGCCAGCTCCCTGTTTCGAGGGTTTGTGCTGTGCAGTCTGTTGAACACGTTCAAATTTCTTATTTCCATAATAAGGGTGACCAGTTTACCTTTGCCAAACGCAAGGTTAAGCCTTCCGTCATACGCTCTTTAGGCATTTAACTATTTTATGACTTACCCCACGCGCCCGGTATAGATATGCACTTGAATGATCCGCATGCTTGGACCTTTACTTGGCGAGTTTTCAGTAGCTTTGCATTAATTCCCTGTCACTTGGTTACGGATTCTAGTTTCGTTAGAAAAAAAAACTTATGGTTGTGCTTGCGGCAAACAATGTAGATTTTGATATTTTTTGTGCTGAGAGGTTGATTGAGGGAAGGTGTACATTTTTAATTTACCCTAAATTTAACATCTGAAAACGGCTCACACGTTCATGGTTTTCCCATGAAACTATAACATAGCTGTTATCTGCCGGAAATGCGAAGAGAGTAAGGACGGGTTAGTATTCACTTATTTTCGCCTAAATTAAAGTCCAGGCTGTAATTTTTATGAATTGCCTATTTTCGTTATTGAAAAACACATCCATTGCTAATGACATGACGACAAACTCGTCGGGTGTAGTGGACGCGGGCGCTATCTATTTCCGCTGCAGTGATGAGTGCTCCCTCCCGTCATTGATACCACGTTCTGAAATGGTGTCCAGCTGATTTAGTAATCTAGTACAAAGAAGAACGTAGCCTGTGACGTAACTTGCCCCTCGCCTGACTCACGGGACGTGCCTAGTGCGGGTGGCTCAGTTTAGCGACGGTGAGTCACGAGGAGCGCCGAGACACGGACAATGTAGCGCCGAGGTTACTGAGGTGACTCGACTGCGGGACGTGATTTGCCGACATTCCAACCGAGAAACACCAAGCAGTTACAGCACGTGTAGTCTGAAGGTATTTGTTGCGTGCTCGTAGTACATATTTGCAGCCAGTAGCGTTAGGAAATCACCCCACGACTGACTCAATGGTGAGTCACTAGCCTTCCACCTCAGAGTCCCTTCTGTTTGAACTCCTACTTAGATGCCAACGAAGTACAGTGCCGGACGATGTCACTGGTCGTTGGGTTTCCTCGGGGGATATCCGGTGTACCCCGCCCTTGCCTTTCGACGCTGCTCCATTCTCACCTCATTTCATTCTCATCGGCTCTCAAGACCTCGTTGTTAAAAGCCGCCCAACTCTTTTACCTCAAGTCGAGTACGCTGCGTGTATCTTACGCGCCACACATGTGAGCTTCCCTGGACGACTGTTACAAACAACCCTGCTATCGACCACTATTTCTTGGTGGAAGGGGGTACGGAGAAGTAGGCAAGCAAAGAACACAGTGCTGAATTTTTGTTAGGCCCAACTAACTGACCTTCATCAAATTCAGCACTGCGAAGGTAAATTATTTTTTAAAGTCGATAGTTTCCTAGTTACAGACATTCAATGTGATACGCTGGAATGGCGCGAGTGTTACTTCATGTCTCTCACAGGTGGTTAGGCCGTGTAGGGCCAATCGCCTAGTCTGCACGCTCCTTGGATCTCAATCCACAGGACTGTCACCTGTGTGGTCATTGTTTATGCAACTCCAATCCCGGACATATCGCCAGCGAGTGGAGCAAGGTTGTCGGCAGATACGTGCAACTCCTGGAGAATTTGAACGTGTCAGACATTCAACGAAGCGGCATGTTCAGGCGTGCATCCAGGCACAAGGTGGACATTTTAAGCACTTCTTGTTGAGTGTCGTATCATTGCTGATATACGAACATGGCTACATTAACTCGAACTTGTGTCGGTGAGACTATTACGAATACATCCAGTACAATAGTGGAAGGTCTGTAACTCGGAAACTATCGACTTTAGGACGTATGTTCATGGGGACATTTAGTGTTGTTTTGGGGCGTACTATCCACTCCCGGGATTACTTCCCACATGTCTGGGAACATTCTGTACAATGCGGCAGGCTCGGTTACGCCGTCACTCCTCGCGCTGTCTATTGTGACGTTGCTCAAGCTCTCGGATATCTGACGGCCGGTACAGTCGCTCGCTGACGTCAGGCGCACTCCTTGGTAGGCGCCACGCGGCCTGCAAGTGTGCTGATATGGCGTGTCGCTTCTTGCTTCCCAGTCGACAGTCTCGCAACTTGTGGTTTCGGCCGCTAGTTCGAGCGCTGTGCCCCGCCCCCGCGCCCGGAACACGTAGTCGTCGCTGAAATGCAGGTGCCATGACCACACGCAGACTCCTCTTACGTCGCCGCTCCCTTTATACTTGGAGCCAAGATTGTACGGAAGTTGCTCGTGCTTTTCCTAGAACCATATAAACGAGGTAGGAATTTCGTCTTGCCAAAACATCACTTTGAATTGTGTTAGAAGCTTTGATAAGCAGTTTTTCATATTTATAGGATGCTCGCCGTTAATTGAGAACTTTTGAAGGCACTGCTAAGGATCTACTTCTCTGTTTGTATCCTTCTGCTGTATGTAACATTAACATTGCAATGGGCCTAATGACTTTATTCATACGCCAGTCAAGTGAAAATTGAAACATTTTATGTTGTATATATTGTATTTATATTCGTACTTAAATGTTTATAAAGAAAAGAGCATTAGCTTCATTTCCAATTAATTTAAATGTGACACGGGCAAAATACGTCAAAACTTAAAACTATTTTTCTTAATTCCGTACCAACTAACTTAACTTGGAGTCGGCATGCCAGTGTATATTATAGCTTACCGGCAGTAATTTTTTTTCCAAGGGTTATTTCAAAACTGCTTGCTTCACCGTGAACAACCTACACGTAAACAAATTACTTTGAGTATTTAACAATTAAAATATTTGGTCCTCCTGCGGCAAATATGTGCATCATTACGGTGTGTCACGGGAGATGCTGGAGAAGCATAGATGACCCGCAATAAGTTTCTTGACTTGTCGCACGATGACGCCACGGGCAAACGAAATCTATTATAGAGGTAGCAGTGTCTAGCCATGAAACTATTTCCAAAAAAATCCTCGACTGGGATGCAAGAATAAACACCAAGCGGTTAATAAATTAAATACCACATGAGAACTAGATCAAAAATGTCTTGTGATTCTGGCCGTGTTTCAACCAGTTGGGTTTTCTTTTTTGTAATTAGCGTTTCGAATTTTGCAAGGTTTTGATTGTAGCACCGCGACAGTCAATTATTTCAGCATGTAATACTGCTGGACACGTCTTGGTTGATACCAGATAAATGTGAAATAATTACTCGGAAAACCAAAATCCCCGGAGTTCTTAAAATAAACCACGTATCTTTATAAAAACCACGTTTAAAGCTCCGTTTAATATTTAACATCAGAATAAAAAAATTGCGTTAAGCTATGAATATAAAATAAATAGATACAATATAACATATTGTACTAATGTTTCCACATTTTGGTTTAATAAATACCTATTTAGAGTTTGGAATGATTGCGTTTATTAAAACACCTGCCATTGCATGCGTATGTTTCACAAGAAGTCGGCAAAACTAACATGACGGTGAATTATGTAATTTGTAAACTTAGAAGTTCTCAGAACTCGAAACGCATATTACAAAAATACGAAGTATATTTTGTACAGACAAAGTCAGTCACGTAATCCATTTTATTATTTAAAAAGTCGCAATTGGAGCACGGCCTCTGAGCATTGGAATGATCAACAACATGTCGGCGGAATTGTATTCGTGAGCACCGGTTCCATGCTGTGTTACGTAGCGCGCGGAACCATGATCACAAACGGCAGCGTTCAGCATTTGATGATGACCTGATCTGGAGCGCTGGCGTCGTGACTGATCAGAGGGCGCGTTCATGAGGCCACGTTCTAATTATTGCATGCTAATGTATGCGTGTTTGCCTAGGAAGGTTGGGAGTCTAGTTCTTGACCGTGCTCGACAAGTTGAGAGAGTGGAGTAGGACTATGTTATTCTTTGTACTGATATATACAGAGTGTGGGCAATCGGGTATCCTGTGCCTGTGGCCTTAAAGGTTAAACAGCAGTAAATTCCAGAGCAACATACGGTGTGCACAGCGCCCAGCATTGGTTATAGCCATAAAGCTACATCAGGAATTTAAGCCACTTCAGTCGTTAGAGTAATCCATGCTGTGCACACCGGCCAGATCCCATCACAGTCTGGTGCTAGACTATAATATGGCACTACCGTGCTTTATTTGGCTGCAGTTGAATGCAGTTCAATATAAGGAGATTACGCTACTTACAATCGCGGTGGGTGGGCGTGGATACCACATCACCTATCAACAGCATCGTACAGAGTTGAATCTGCTCGCGCCACCTTGACGGGGCCGAGGACTATTCAACCTCTGCGAACGCGCTTCGTGAACGAGTCCTCTTGCTAGGCGGACCAGGCCGTCGTCCCTTCATTAGCGAGCATCAACCCTTCGAAACTGGGTCCGGTGACACGCCGCTTTGTTCCCCCAAGAGTTACTCGAGCGACAAGAGTCCATCGCCAAACCTAGCTTCGTGAACGAGTCCTCTTGCTAGGCGGACCGGGCTGTCGTCCCTTCATTAGCGAGCATCAACCCTTCGAAACTGGGTCCGACGACACGCCGCTTTGCTTCCCCAAGAGTTACTCGAGCGACAAGAGTCCATCGCCAAACCTAGCACTGCGTGTCGCGGAGGTCCGGTGGAAGGGAATACCCTCCTCCCCGGCTACCGAGGCCGCACGTGCCGCCGTTGCAGCCCTCCAGGCCTCCTCCCAGCGGGAGATTCAACCAGTGCCACCCAGAGTCCGCCCCGCGATCGGCTCGGCCAATGGCCGGGTCTTCACGCCGATCCCCTGGGTCCCCACGACTATACCGTGCACACTGAGTTTTCACCCACAGCAGCCCAACTCCTCCAGGACGCCAGACAGTCCCTCCTGCGGAGCTCCGTCACCTCGAGATCTACCAGCAGGCCTCGGTTGGGGTTGTGCGCTTATGGCGAGTGTGGTTTGATGACGAGGCCGTGACTGTGTGCGGTCCGCCGTGCTAAATACGGCTGCGGAGCGACGCACTTAGTGCGTGCGAAGAGCTGAGAGTGCTACACTGCCCGCACTACAGTACTGCCCGTTATCTACTTGCGGTCTGCTTCACCACGTGCAGCTGATGCGGGTCCCCCGTTGTTGCCCCATATAGACGCAACTGTACGGTTCGCTCCAGATAATTGTGCTTCTAAGAGGGAGAGATAGAACTCCTCGTGTTGACAAAGCAATATCGCTCAGTTGAGTGAACAACTGTAATATAAATTTAGTAGATTTATTAGCATACCATGTGAAATAAGTGGAAATATGCATAACCTTCTGAGAATGACAGAAGCTATAGTATAATTGTCTCTAAAATATAATACATGTTCTATGCTCTAACAATATCACATTTCCAAAAATGAATCTACAACATTAGTAATGGTAAAAAATATAAGATGGCGTCACAAATATTTATCGCAATACCTTCAGTGAAGTTAAGGCGTAGTCTAGCTAATGGCCTGTGGCTACAGCACTTCTATCTCCACTCCACTCCTAACCGCCTTTAATTTCCCCCTCCCTTTTTTTTTTCGGAACTACGTAGCATTTCTAATACGTATATTCAAACATGAAAATAGTTTTTTTAATATTGGTGTTATTTCTCCTTCATTAAGTGTCAGTAGGTTCTGAATCGTACTTTAACCAGATAACTGCTCACTTGGAGGGCGGATCCTTGTAAATTTAAAAACCTCATACTGCAATGTTCGTTGTTCAAGCAGCTTAATGTGGTACTTTTGTGCACTTCCACTTCAACCCTTCTCAGGCGCGTTCATAAAAGTACAAGGATAGGTAGGTACATGGATTGTATGTGTATTCCAAACTTAAATAATTATTTCATAATACGTGTTTATGATTTTTCCTATTTTACATTTTTTTAACCTTAATCTGTGGTCTCTTCTGGACAGTATAAACGAAATAGACAAAGGAAGAAAACCCTCTAGGCAACAAAAAGTACAGATTTTCAAATAAAGGAGCCCTTCATAATGGTGCCAGTGTTAACATAAAACATTTAAATGGTTTTCTTATAAAAAAAACATTGACAGAAAAAAAGAACAGGCTCGTCACGAAAAAAAACCTCGTAAGATCTAGATTCTACATAATACATTAAGTCAATAAAGCTAACTAATAGTTTATTTTACAGAGCTACCTAATGGTTTATTTTGCAGTAAAATAATCCTTCATAATAGTTTCACTTCAAAGATAAATTTCGGTTTAATTTGACAGAATGTACTACTAGAAACAAACTTGCTTTCAGAAGTTTCTAGGGGGTTGGGGGGAGTAAGCTAAAAAGGCATCTTAATTAGCGATGGACGGGGAAGATAAGCTAAAAAGGCATCTTAATTAGCGATGGACGGGGAAGATAAGCTTTGTACTCCTTTGCAACCCAGTAGAAGACGACGCGGTGTGGCGCTCACTCTTGAAGTAGCGGTAGCGTGTGGCGCTCGCTCTTGAAGTAGCGTGTGGCGGTGTGGTGTGACGTAAGCGGAACAAGATTGTCGACACTTGCCCACGGGGCGCCCGCCGTGTCTGGAGGCGCGTGATGCGACCAGTAAAGACAGCCAGCACTATAGTCGGTTCATGACTGGAAGAGACTTTCTTGAAGCCCTGCTAAAGATCTACTTTCAAGCCCATTTCGTATCCTTCTGCCAAAAGGTAAACAAACATTACCATGTGGCAGTAACATGGCAATGTTTACATGCAATGTTAACATTCCACTGTGTGTGTACATGTGTTCGTACATGCACCTACCCATCATTAAAGTAATGTATATATTAGTAATGGATATTCCACAAGCGTAAAGTTTTTAATCTTGAGAATTCCACACAAAATAATATGTGATGCAAGCGAAAAACATTTCATTACATAAACCCAAAATGTGAGTATTAAAAATTAGATGTTTCGTGTGCGTGCCTGTGTGTGTGTGTGTGTGTGTCTCTCTCTCTCTCTCTCTCTTTCTCTCTCTCTTTTTCTCTCTCTCTCTCTCTCTCTTTCTCTCTCTCTCTTTCTCTTTCTCTCTCTCTCTCTCTTTCTCTCTTTCTCTTTCTCTCTCTCTCTCTCTCTCTCTCTCTCTCTGTGTCTAGGTTTGATATTTACTGGGGGAATAAGGTGGGGGAAAAACTTTCACTTTGATTACATATTATAGACACAATACTTTGCAATGAAATGTGTCAACATTCAAGGAGTCCATCCAACAACATTAACATGGCAACGCCAATCTCTCATAAGCCCCCGGATGGCCGT